>JASTWF010000230.1:396802-622936 GCA_030390025.1 Squalus acanthias
TATCCTGATCTTTTGACCCAATATAATTATCTGTATTACAGTGATTACCTTCCTTTATTAACATAGCCACACCCCCCTCCCCTTCCTTCCTGCCTGTCCCTCCTGATTGTTAAATACCCTGGCATATTTTCTTTCCCAGACGTTGTCACCCTGCAGCTATGTTTCGGTAATGGCCACAAGATCATACCCATACATAGTTTTTGTGCCGTTAACTCGTCATTTTGTTACGAATGCTACGTGCATTCAGATAAAGAACTTTCAATATGTTTTGTGTCACTTACTTCCAGCTTTATCCTTAATTTAACACTTTACCTTTTACTCCATACCTTCCTGTCCCTTCCTGACATGCTTTCCTCGGTCTCCCTGCTCAGGTTCACACCCCCTGCCACATTAGTTTTAAATCCTCCCCAAAGCACGAGCAAACACTCCCCTAGGACAGTGGTCCCGGCACTGCCCAGGTGCAGACCGTCCGGTTTGTACTGGTCCCACCTCCCCCAGAAACCGGTTCCAATGTCCCAGGAATTTGAATTCCCTCCCCCATGCACCATTCACTAGCCACGTATTCATTTGAAATATCCTCCTATTTCTACTCTGACTAGCACGTGGCACTGGTAGCAATCCTGAGATGACTACCTTTGAGGTCCTATTTTTTAATTTACCTCCTAACTCCATATATTCTGCTTTTAGGGACCTCATCCCGTTTTTTACCTATATCGTTGGTGCCTATGTGCACCACGACAACTGACTGTTCGCCCCTCCCCCTCCAAAATGTCTGTAGCCGCCTCCGAGACGTCCTTGACCCTTGCACCAGGGAGGCAACACACATCCTGGAGTCTCGGTTGCGGCCGCAGAAACGCCTATCTATTCCCCTTACAATTGACTCCCCTATCACTATAGTTCGTCCACTCTTTTTCCTCCAGCCTGTGCAGCAGAGCCGCCCATGTGCCAGGACGTTGTCTGCTGCTGCCTTCCCCTGATAAGTCATCTCCCCCAACAGTTATTTAAGTGGTATATCTGTTTGAGAGGGGGGATGGTCACAGGGGGACCCCTGCACTAACTGCCTGCACCTCATACTCTGCCTGGTGGTCACCCATTCTCTTCCTGCCTGTACACCCTTCACCTGCGGAGTGACCAACTCTCTAAACGTGCTATCCACGAGGTTCTCAGCATCGCGAATGCTCCAATATGCATCCAGCCGCAGCTCCAGCGCTGCAATGCGGACTGTCAGTAGCTGCAGCTGGATACACTTCCCGCTCATTGGTCGTCAGGGACACTGGAAGGGGAAGAATATCTGAAGAGTGTTCTGATTGAGTGTTTGATAAATTAAGGCCTGCTTTTAACCAGCTTAAGTGTGTTGCAGAATAGAAAAATTAAATTGATAACTAATTTATCAAATTAAAAATACTCTTCAAATAGGGAAGTTTATTTTAGCCCCGCAAAAATATTTTTTTTTCAAAAAAATAAAATGTTTGTAAAAAATATTTAATTAAATTGAATTTTAATTAATTTTAATTAAGTAATGTATTTTTAAAAAATGTATTTCATTTTGTAGTGTGTTTTTAACTGTGATCCGGATTCATACTTTTGACGTTCTGTGCGGACAGAACTCTCAAAAGGATGAATGGGGATTCCCTTCTTTGATTGGTTCACCTGCCCACGTGATCTCAGGGATGCTTGCGACCGCATGCGCCCCTGGGATACCTGGCCTCTGCGCATTCCAACAGGAGAGTCTTCTCTCTTCGGCAGTCCCTCGGAACGAGGATGACTTGCTTCACATTAAAAATGAGTCTCAAGGTGACTGATGAGTCCAATGCAAGCCATGAGGGTCCTGACGTTCCAGGTCCCGAAGTTCATTTGAAAGGGTGGAAGATGCCTGTGCGAACGTGTGCCAGGATCAGAAGCCTCGGGATCTATGGGACCAGCAGGTTCGTTCGAGATTTTATTCCGATCGAGGCATCTCCCGCAGGGAAGCCTCGGATCGGAAAATTCAGGGCCAATGTTGTTCCTCACTGGAGAGAAGTGTGCTCTTGTGACCCCAGGGGTCGGATATATATTAATCACTTGGACTTGGGACACAGTGCATAATTTCAAAGCTGGAAGATGACAAGAAAATCATAAAAAGTGTACATATTGAGGAGGTCAGTATTAGAATTCAGGAGGACAGAGACAGACTAGTGCAATACGCAGACACATGGGAGATGAAATGGTAACGCAGAGAAGTGTGAATCGATGCATTTTTGGAAAAAAGAATTGGGGAGATGCATACAAACTATATGGTATAATTTTATAGTGGGTGCAGGCACAGAAAACAGAAGGGTATACGTACATAAATCTTTAAAGGTGGCAGGACTAAGTTGTTCAGAAAGTAATACAGGGTTTTGTGCCTGTTAAATAGAAGCAGCGGAATATCGGAACATAGGAACAGGAGAGGCCATTCATCTCCTGGAGCCTGTTCTGACATTCAATTAGATCATGGTGGATCTGTATCTTAACTCCATCTACCCACCTTGGTTCCGTAATCCTAAATACCCTTCCCTAACAATCTATCAATCTCAGTTTTGAAATTTTCAATTGACCGAAACCTCAACAGATTTTTGAGGGCGAGTGTTCCAGATTTCCACTACCATTTGTGTGAAGAAATGCTTTCTAACATCATCCCTGAACGGCTTAGCTGTGCTTTGAGGTTAACCCCATTCTTCTGGATTCCTACACCAGAGGAATAGTTTGTCTCTTTCAATCCTATCAATTCTTTGATTATCTTAAACAATTCAATTAGAATTTCCCTTAATCGTGTATATACACAAGGGAATACAAACCTTGTCTATGCATTCAGTCCTCATAACTTAATAATTTTAGCCCTTGTGTCATTCTGGTGAATCTCAGCTGCAACCTCTACAAGGCCACTATATCCTTCCTGAGGTCCAGTGCCCAGAACTTGACACAGATATCACAATGGGGTCTAACAAGAGCTCTGTACAGGTGCAGCAGAACTTCTCGCTGTTTGTATTCCAGCCCTCGAGATAAAGCCCAACATTCCATTTCACTGTTGACTTATTTTTTGCACCGATTGACGATCATTTAGTGATTGCCGTACACGGAGCCCTAACTCTCTCTGCTCATCCACATTTCCGAGCTTCTCTCCATTTAGAAATACTCTTGATCTCTCTTCTCAGGTCCAAAGTGATGGAGATCACACTGTCCCACTTTGATCTCCATCTGCCAGAGTTTTGCCAGTGAGTGCAAAATCAAGGGATTTAGGCTCAACCTTCATCAGTCACTGGCATCAGCTGGAGTATTGTATCCAATTCTATCGCCGCACTTGAAGAAGGCTGTCAATGCCTTGGAGAGGATGCAGAGGACATGTCTGAAATGGTAACAAGGATGAGGAACTTTAGTTACATGGATAGCCCAGAGGAGCTGGAATCGTTCTCCTTGAAGCAGAGAGGTTTGAGGGGAAATTTAATAGAGGTGTTAAATATCTTGAAGCTTTTTTGACAGAGTAAATGAGGAGAAACTGTTTCCACTGGCAGAAGGGTCGGTAAACAGAGGACACAGATTTAATATAATTGGCAAAAGAGCTCTTACATAGGAACAGGAGGAAGTCAAAAGGCCATCGAACCTGTTACATAGGAACAGGAGGAGGCCATTCAGCCCCTCGAGCCTGTTACATAGGAACAGGAGGAGGCCATTCAGCCCCTCGAGCCTGTTACACAGGAACAGGAGGCGGTCATTCAGGCCATCGAGCCTGTTACATAGGAACAGGAGGCGGTCATTCAGGCCAATCGAGCCTGTTATATAGGAACAGGAGGAGGCCATTCAGGCCATCGAGCCTGTTACACAGGAACAGGAGAAGGCCATTCAGCCCCTCGAGCCTGTTACACAGGAACAGGAGGAGGCCATTCAGGCCATCGAGCCTGTTACATAGGAACAGGAGGCGGTCATTCAGGCCATCGAGCCTGTTACGTAGGAACAGGAGGCGGTCATTCAGGCCATCGAGCCTGTTATATAGGAACAGGAGGAGGCCATTCAGCCCCTCGAGCCTGTTACATAGGAACAGGAGGAGGCCATTCAGCCCCTCGAGCCTGTTATATAGGAACAGGAGGAGGTTATTCCGCACTCAGCCAATTCCACCATTCATGTACGATAGCAAAATACTGCGGATGCTGGAAAATTGAAACAACAACAGAAAACGCTGGAAAAACTCAGCAGGCCAGGCAACATCCGTGGAGAGAGAAACAGAGTTAACGTTTCAGGTCGATGACCTATCGTCAGAACGGAGAAACAAGCAGGAAATGAAACAGATAAAAAAGCAAGGGGGGAGGCTGGGGGGAGGAATAAAAGAACAAAAGGGGTGGGTCTATGGTAAGTAGAGACATCCCCTCTGACCTTCCCCTCTCTGACCCCGATCGATCAGTCCTCAGCAAAGGCCTGAGCTTCATCCCCTTACGCCTCCACCTCAATGAATTTCGAGCTCGGCACGATGCTGAGCTCTTTTTCTGCCGCCTTCGTCTCCGTGCCCACTTCTTTGGCCAGGAGTCTTCCCCCCGCACGGCTGACCCTTTCTCCCACTTTCAGAATTCCCGTTCCACCTGGACCCCTCCCTCTGGCCTCTTACCCTCTCTAGATCTTTTCATTGCTAACTGCTGCCGTGACATCGGCCGTCTCAATTTCTCTGCTCCCCTCACTCACTCCAACTTACCTCCCTCTGAACTTGCAGCACTCAATTCTCTCCGATCCAACCCGACATTGTCATTGAACCTGCTGACAAGGGTGGTGCTGTTGTTGTTTGGCGAACCGACCTCTACCTAGCAGAGGCTGAACGCCAACTCTCCGACACCTCCTCCTACCTCCAGCTGGACCATGACCCCACTACCGAACATCAAGCCACCGAGTCCAAGACCACCACTGACCTCATCTCCTCTGGGGATCTTCCCCCCATGGCCGCCAACCTCATAGTTCCCCAACCCCGCACAGCCCGCTTCTACCTCCTTCCCAAGATCCACAAACAGGACTGCCGTGGTAGACCCATCTTTTCAGCCTGTTCTTGCCCCACGGAACTTATCTCTTCCTATCTTGACTCTATTTTTTCTCCCCCTGTCCAGTCTCTTCCCACCTACAGCCGCAATTCCTCTGACGCCCTCCACCACTTTAACAGTTTCCAGTTTCCTGGCCCCAAACCCCTCCTTTTCACCATGGATGTACAATCCCTCTACACCTCCATCCCCCACCAGGATGGCCTGAGGGCGCTCCGCTTCTTCCTTGAAAAAAGGCACAACCAGCCCCCATCCACCGCTACCCTCCTCCGCCTGGCTGAACTTGTCTCACATTGAACAACTTCTCCTTTGATCCACTCATTTCCTCCAAATCAAAGGTGTTGCTATGGGTACCCGCATGCCTACCTTTTCTGGGATATGTGGAACATTCTTTGTTTCAGTCCTACTCAGGTCCCCTCCCTCACCTCTTTTTCCTGTGCATTGATGACTGTATCGGTGCTGGTTCCTGCTCTCGCCCTGAACAAGAAAATTTCATACACTTTGCTTCCAATTTCCACCCTTCCCTCACCTTCACATGGTCCATCTTTGACTCTTCCCTTCCCTTCCCTTCCTCAACTTCTCTGTCTCCATTTCTAGCGATCTGCTGTCGGCAAACAACCACTACAAGCCCACTGACTCTCGCAGCTACCTGGACTATACTTCCTCCCACCACGCTTCCTGTAAGGACTCTATTCCATTCTCCCAGTTTCTCTGTCTCCGCCGCATCTGCTCTGACGATGCAATGTTCCATACCAGTGCTTCCGACATGTCTTCCTTTTTCCTCAACCGAGGATTCCCCTCTACTGCAGTTGGCATGGCCCTTGACCGTGTCTGTTCCATTTCCCGCATTTCTGCTGTCTCCCCTACTCTTCCTCCCGGAACCTCGATAGGATTTCCCTTGTCCTCACCTTCCACCCCACCAGCCTCCACATTCAACGGATCATCCTCCACCTTTTCCGCCACCTCCAGCGTGATCCCACCACGAAGCACATCTTCCCCTCACCTCCCCTTTCAGCATTCTGAAGGGACCGCTCCCTCCGCGACACCCTGGTCCAGTCCTCTATCACCCCCAACACCCCTTCCCCTTCGCCCAGCACCTTCCCGTGCAAGCACAAGAGACGCAACACATGCCCTTTTACCTCCTCCCTTCCCACAGTCCAGGGCCCCAAACACCCCTTCCAGGTGAAACAGCGATTTACTTGTACTTCTTGCAATTTAGTATACTGTATTCGCTGCTCACGATGTGGTCTCCTCTACATTGGGGAGACCAAACGCAGATTGGGTGACTGCTTTGCTGAACACCTCCGTTCAGTCCGTAAGTGTAACCCCGAGCTTCCGATCGCCTGTCCCTTTAATTCTCTGCTCCACTCCCACTCTGACCTCACCGTCCACGGCCTCTTACACTGTTCCAATGAAGCTCAACGTAAGCTCGAGGAACAGCACCTCATCTTTCGATTAGGCACTGTACAGCCTTCTGGGATCAACAGAGAGTTCAACAATTTCTTACTATAAGCCCTGCTCGTATTTTTTCAGGTGGCTGTTGTTGATGATTCTGCCATTCCCATTTGCAACATTGAATCTGTCCTGCCTTCAATCATAAGAACAGAAGAACATAAGAAATAGGAGCAGGTGTAGGCCATTCGGCCCATCGAGCCTGCTCCACCATTCAAGGAGATCATGGCTCCATTCACCAGCCATTCACCAGCCCTATCGCCATATCCCTTGATGCCCTGACTAGTCAGAAATCTAGCGGCTTCTGTTTTGAATATACCCAATGACTGAGCCTCCACAGCCCTCTGGGGTAGAGAATTCCAAAGATTCACCAACATCTGTGTGAAGAAATGTCTTGTCATCTCAGTCCTGAATGGCCAACCCTGATTCCTGAGGCTGTGGCCCCTGGTTCTGGACTCGCCAGCCAAGGAAAGCATTCTTCCAGCATCCACCCTATAAAGCCCTGTAATAATTTTGTATGCTTCAATGAGATCACCTCTCATTCTTCTGAATTCAAGAGAATACAGGCCGAGTCTACTCAATCTCTTCTCATACGACAGTCCCGCCATCCCAGGAATCAATCTCGTGAACCTTCGTTGCACTCCCTCTATGGCAAGTATATCCTTCCCTATGTAAGGAGAGCACAATAGTACACAGTACTCCAGGTGTGGTCTGACGAAGGCCCTATATAATTGGAGTAAGGCTTCTTTACTCCTGTACTCAAATCCTCTTGTAATGAAGGCCAGCATACCATTTGCCTTCCTAATCCTAGAACAGACTGTCCCTTTAGTTCCTTCCTCCCCTCCACCCACTTTCCCTGCCTCTGCACCTGCTTAAAACCGGTTACTTTTACCAGTTCTGATGAAGGGTCACAGAACTGAAACATTAACTCTGTTTCTCTCTCCAAGGATGCTGCCTCGCCTGCTGAGCATTTCCAGCATTTTCTGTTGTTATTTCAGATTTCGAGCATCCGCAGTATTTTGCTCTTGTACTGGGGAGAGATAACCAAACCGCCATCTCAGGAAGTTTAATCACTTTATACACTTTCTTATTTGAGCTCCGTTTGGAGTTAGAGTTTATTTATTTTATTGTTGCATATTTAACGATAGCATTGAAGATGGAAAGAGAAACTTAGATCAACTTCTTCTGTCAAAGCTGCAATGAGACTAGAAAGAATTTAAAGATTTTTAATGAAATTTTCACAAAAAGTGAACGTTAAAAACACTTTTTTCACCCGAAGTTTCTGGTACGATTTTGGAAGAAACAACAAGGGAAAATCAATGTTGCCCTCATCTAAACATGTTTCAAGCAGGTCTGAAGTCCAAAGACTTTTAAGGAGCATCTGAATTGTTTAAAACATTTTAAAACTTAAATTTCTCAATATTTGATTTTGAACGATCGACTGAAGTGAGTAGCTGCACACAAAGATTCAATCATGCTGTTGAGGAGGGGGAGGGCAGGGGAGGATTTGGAGGAGTCACTTATTACGTTTTATTGACTTTTTAAAATATCATTAAATCGTTTAGGAAGAGAACCCAAAAAGAGGAAAACACAAACCTTTTTATTTTACATAATTTGAAAACAGAAAATGCTGGAAATTCTCAGCAGGTCAGGCTGCATCTGTGTATAGAGTGAGAGAAAAAGATATCTAATGGTTCAGGCCTGTGACCTTTCGTCAGAACTGGAAAATGTTGGAGATGTAACAGATTTGAACCAGGTGCAGAGGCAGGGAAAGGCGGGAGGGGAGGAAGGAACACAAGGGATGGTCTGTGATATGGTGGAAGGCGGGAGTGGTTAAATCCGGCCTCTGCACCTGGTTAAAATCTGTAACTTTTTCCAGATAGGACGAAAGGTCACAGACCTGAAACGTTAACTTTGTTTCTCTCTCTCTCCAGAGATGCTGCCTGACCTGCTGAGTATTTCCAGCATTTTCTGTTTATATTTCAGATTCCAGCATCCGCTGTATTTTGCGATTGTGTCCGATTTTATTTTGTTGATCGTTCTAGTCTGAACAAGTCCCAGGAACAATGTAACTATAGATTTCTTCTTAAATGTTTAGTGGAGTGTTAATAGAAACAAGAACTCTGTACTGATGTATGAAAAATGAAGGAAGCTACTTTAGAAGAAACCATTATTTGTTTATTGAGAAAGACACACAAAATACGTTGATTAAACTGATAATGTACAATTTCGATTTGGTATAAATGTTCGAATTAGGAGATTGAACATTGAGAGCAAAATTAAGTTTGTTTCCTGTTGTTTAATTGGGAAGTACCTAAAATAATTTCACACTTTTCGTGACAAGAGCAGGGATTAATATTGTGGAGAATGTTTGAGAGAAAATATATTGGAAGCGAAATTTGTAAATTAACATCTTTACATGAACATATTAGTAAACATTTCCAAGTCAGTCTGATTGGTTCTCTTGTCCAGGAAGAATGATGAATATTTATTTGTGTTAAATCATAGCTTTTCCTGCTTTTTGATTTAATTCAGTGACGGAAATTGTGTGTGTGTTTTTCTGCACTTGTGAATAAGTGCTGCATTTCTGACATGTTACATGGAGGGTGTTCTGGTTCAATAAGATGACGGTTATTAATGGAAGTGATTGAAGTTGGAAATACAGATACCCGTTTTTGTTCAATTCTTTTTAATACTGTGAACTAAAGAACTACAGCACTTTATATTTGTTGGTTGTCTGGTTGCATTGTGATTAATATTCTGATTACACATCTGGACGTACAGCACGTCAGCGCCATAGGAAAGCCGCTGCTCCTGCTGCTTGAGCTGCCATTGCTATATTGACATGAGGGATGGGATAATACATTAAAAACTTCAAATTAATACAAATTGCTCGAATGGATCCGCCTCATTCAGCTCACCTTGGGCTTTTGGATTATTTGTCGATGTGTAACTGAGTGACGTTTCTGAAGTGTTAATTTATTATTCTGCAGCTCTTTTATATCCTATTCATTTCTGACAAGGATTTATTTAAATAGAGTTTGTACATGACGAACTAAAAGCTTTTAATTAATTCTACCGTAATCAAACTTGCAGAATGGGCTGTAAATGACAAATTAATTTCAATATGGGTGAGTGTGAGGTGGGGCATTTTGTTGGCAGGAAAATGGACCCCAGCAACTCCTTGGAACAGAAGAGTCTAAATGGGGTCGAGGTGCAAAGGGATCTCGGGGTATAGATTCATGAATCATCAGAAGTAGCAACGCCGGTTAAAATGCCATAAAAGTGGAAATAAATCACGGGTTCATTTCTAGAGGAATAGATTTCAAAAGGAGGGAAGTTATGTTAAACTTGTAGAATCTTGTCTGATTGTCCATTGATTTGAGACGGTGGGGCGACAATATCTCATTACTGTATATCATTTTAACTGGTTGTTGTTGCTGTCGTTGTTGCAAAAGTTGATTTTCTAAAAGTTGTTCTAAAATTTGTTGTTGTAAAATTTGCCCACGGAAGAAAAGGTCGCTCAAAGGAGTTCATGGCCGTTCCGGGCAAAAAAATTCAGGAAATATTGGTGGGGAGGAGCTGAGGCTATTAGGTGGGGTGGGGAGGAGCTGAGGATATTAGGTGAGGTGGGGAGGAGCTGAGGATATTAGGTGAGGTGGGGAGGAGCTGAGGATATTAGGTGAGGTGGGGAGGAGCTGAGGATATTAGGTGAGGTGGGGAGGAGCTGAGGATATTAGGTGGGGTGGAGATGAGCTGAGGATATTAGGTGGGGTGGAGATGAGCTGAGGATATTAGGTGGGGTGGGGGGGAGCTGAGGATATTAGGTGGGGTGGGGGGAGCTGAGGATATTAGGTGGGGTGGGGGGGAGCTGCGGATATTAGGTGGGGTGGGGGGGAGCTGAGGATATTAGGTGGGGTGGGGAGGAGCTGAGGATATTGGGTGGGGTGGGTGGAGCTGAGGATATTTGATGGGGTGGGAGGAGCTGAAGATATTAGGTGGGTTGGGGAGGAGCTGAGGATATTAGTTGGGGTGGGGAGGAGTGAGGATATTGGGTGGGGTGGGTGGAGCTGAGGATATTTGATGGGGTGGGGAGGAGCTGAAGATATTAGGTGGGTTGGGGAGGAGCTGAGGATATTAGGTGGGGTGGGGAGGAGCTGAGGATATTAGGTGGGGTGGGGAGGAGCTGAGGATATTAGGTGGGGTGGGGAGCTGAGGATATTAGATGAGGTGAGGAGGTGCTGAGGATATTAGGTGGGGAGGAGCAGAGGATTCTAAGTGGGGTGGGGGCGAGCTGATGATATTAGGTGAGGTGGGGAGGAGCTGAGGATATTAGGTGGGGTGTGGAGCAGCTGATGGTATTAGGTGGGGTGGGGGGAGCTGAGGATATTAGGTGGGGTGGGGAGGAGCTGAGGATATTAGATGGGGTGGGGAGGAGCTGAGGATATTAGTTGGGGTGGGGAGGAGCTGAGCATATTAGGTGGGGTGGGGAGGAGCTCAGGATATTAGGTGGGGTGGGGAGGAGCTGAGGATATTAGGTGGGGTGGGGAGGAGCTGAGGATATTAGATGGGGTGGGGAGGAGCTGAGGATATTCGGTGGGGTGGGGAGGAGCAGAGGATATTAGGTGGGGTGGAGAGGAGCTGAGGATATTAGGTGGGGTGTGGAGGTGCTTAGGATATTAGGTGGGCTGGGGAGGTGCTGATGATATTAGGTGGGGTCGGGAGGTGTTGAGGATATTAGGTGGGGTGGGGAGGAGCTGAGGATATTAGGTTTGGTGTGGAGGAGCTGAGGATATTAGGTGGGGTGTGGAGGAGCTGAGATATTAGGTGGGGTGGGGAGGAGCAGAGGATATTAGGTGGGGTGGGGAGTAACTGAGGATATTAGGTTATGTGGGGAGAAGCTGAGGATATTAGGTGGGTTCAGGAGGAGCTGAGGATATTAGGTGGGGTGTGGAGGATCTGAGGATATAAGGTGGGGAGGGGAGGAGCTGAGGATATTAGGTGATGTGGGGAGGAGCTGAGGATATTAGGTGGGGAGGGGAGGAGCTGAGGATATTAGGTGGGGTGGGGAGGAGCTGAGGATATTAGGTGGGGTGGGGAGCAGCTGAGGACATTGGTTGTGTTGGGGAGGAGCTGAGGATATTAAGTCGGGTGGGAAGGAACTGAGGAAATTTGGTGGGGTGGGAGGAGCTGAGGAAAATAAGTGGGTTCAGGAGGAGCTGAGGATATTAGGTGGTGAAGAGAGGGAGCAGAGGAAATTAGGTTGGGTGGGGAGGAGCTGAGGATATTAGGTGGGGTGGGGAGGAGCTGAGGATATTAGGTGGGGTGTGGAGGAGCTGAGGATATTAGGTGGGTTCTGGAGGAGATGAGGATATTAGGTGGGGTGGGGAGGAGCTGAGGATATTAGGTGGGGTGGGGAGGAGCTGAGGATATTAGGTGGGATGGGGGAGCTAAGGATATTAGGAGGGGTGGGGAGAAGCTGAGGATATTAGGTGAGGTGGGGAGGAGCTGAGGATATTATGTGGGGTGGAGAGGTGCTGAGGATATTAGTTGGGATGGGGAGGAGATAAGGATATTAGCTGGGTTCAGGAGGAGCTGAGGATATTAGGTGGGGTGGGAGGAGCTGAGGATATTAGGTCGGGTCGGGAGGAGCTGAGGATATGAGATGTGTCCAGGAGCAGCTGAGGATATTAGTTGGGGTGTGGAGGAGCTGAGGATATTAGGTGGGGAGGGGAGGAGCTGAGGATATTAGGTGGGGTCGGGAGGAGCTGAGGATATGAGATGTGTCCAGGAGCAGCTGAGGATATTAGTTGGGGTGTGGAGGAGCTGAGGATATTAGGTGGGTCCAGGAGGAGCTGAGGATATTAGTTGGGGTGTGGAGGAGCTGAGGATATTAGGTGGGTCCAGGAGGAGCTGAGGATATTAGTTGGGGTGTGGAGGAGCTGAGGATATTAGGTGGGGTGTGGAGGAGCTGAGGATATTAGGTGGGTCCAGGAGGAGCTGAGGATATTAGTTGGGGTGTGGAGGAGCTGAAGATATTAGGTGGGGTGGGGAGGAGCTGAGGATATTAGGTGGGGTGGGGAGGAGCTGAGGATATTAGGTGGGGTGGGGAGGAGCCGAGGATATTAGGTGGGGTGTGGAGGTGCTGATGATATTAGGTGGGGTGGGGAGGTGTTGAGGATATTAGGTGGGCTGGGGAGGTGCTGATGATATTAGGTGGGGTGGGGAGGTGTTGAGGATATTAGGTGGGGTGGGGAGGAGCTGAGGATATTAAGTGAGGTGGACTGGTGCTGAGGATATTAGGTTTGGTGTGGAGGAGCTGAGGATATTAGGTGGAGTGTGGAGGAGCTGAGGATATTAGGTGGGGTGGGGAGGAGCAGAGGATATTAGGTGGGGTGGGAGGAGCTGAGGATATTAGGTTCGGTGGGGAGAAGCTGAGGATATTAGGTGGGGTGGGGAGGAGCTGAGGATATTAGGTGGGGTGGGGAGGAGCTGAGGATATTGGTTGGGTTGGGGAGGAGCTGAGGATATTAGGTGGGGTGCGGGGAGCTGTGGATATTACATAGGGTGGTAAGGAGCTGAGGATATTAAGTCGGGTGGGAAGGAACTGAGGAAATTTGGTGGGGTGGGAGGAGCTGAGGAAAATAAGTGGGTTCAGGAGGAGCTGAGGATATTAGGTGGTGAAGAGTGGGAGCAGAGGAAATTAGGTTGGGTGGGGAGGAGCTGAGGATATTAGGTGGGGTGGGGTGGAGCTGAGGATATTAGGTGTGGTGGGGAGGAGCAGAGGATATTAGGTGGGGTGGGGAGGAGCTGAGGATATTAGGTGGGGTGTGGAGGAGCTGAGGATATTAGGTGGGTTCTGGAGGAGCTGAGGATATTAGCTGGGGTGGAGAGGAGCTGAGGATATTAGGTGGGATGGGGAGCTGAGGATATTAGGAGGGGTGGGGAGAAGCTGAGGATATTAGGTGAGGTGGGGAGGAGCTGAGGATATTATGTGGGTTGGAGAGGTGCTGAGGATATTAGTTGGGATGGGGCGGAGATAAGGATATTAGCTGGGTTCAGGAGGAGCTGAGGATATTAGGTGGGGTGGGAGGAGCTGAGGATATTAGGTCGGGTGTGGATGAGCTGAGGATATTAGGTGGGGAGGGGAGGAGCTGAGGATATTACTTGGGGTCGGGAGGAGCTGAGGCTATGAGGTGTGTCCAGGAGGAGCTGAGGATATTAGTTGGGGTGTGGAGGAGCTGAGGATATTAGGTGGGTCCAGGAGGAGCTGAGGATATTAGGTGGGGTGTGGAGGAGCTGAGGATATTAGTTGGGGTGTGGGGGAGCTGAGGATATTAGGTGGGGTGGGGAGGAGCAGAGGATATTAGGTGGGGTGGGGAGGAGCTGAGGATATTAGGTGGGGTGTGGAGGAGCTGAGGATATTAGGTGGGTTCTGGAGGAGATGAGGATATTTGGTGGGATGGGGGAGCTGAGGATATTAGGAGGGGTGGGGAGAAGCTGAGGATATTAGGTGAGTTGGGGAGGAGCTGAGGATATTATGTGGGGTGGAGAGGTGCTGAGGATATTAGTTGGGATGGGGAGGAGATAAGGATATTAGCTGGGTTCAGGAGGAGCTGAGGATATTAGGTGGGGTGGGAGGAGCTGAGGATATTAGGTCGGGTGTGGATGTGCTGAGGATATTAGGTGTGGAGGGGAGGAGCTGAGGATATTAGGTGGGGTCGGGAGGAGCTGAGGATATGAGGTGTGTCCAGGAGGAGCTGAGGATATTAGTTGGGGTGTGGAGGAGCTGAGGATATGAGGTGTGTCCAGGAGGAGCTGAGGATATTAGGTGTGTCCAGGAGGAGCTGAGGATATTAGTTGGGGTGTGGAGGAGCTGAGGATATTAGGTGGGTCCAGGAGGAGCTGAGGATATTAGTTGGGGTGTGGAGGAGCTGAGGATATTAGGTGGGGTGTGGAGGAGCTGAGGATATTAGGTGGGTCCAGGAGGAGCTGAGGATATTAGTTGGGGTGTGGAGGAGCTGAGGATATTAGGTGGGGTGGGAAGGAGCTGAGGATATTAGGTGGGGTGGGGAGGAGCCGAGGATATTAGGTGGGGTGTGGAGGTGCTGATGATATTAGGTGGTGTGGGGAGGAGCTTAGGATATTACGTGGGCTGGGGAGGTGCTGATGATATTAGGTGGGGTGGGGAGGTGTTGAGGATATTAGGTGGGGTGGGGAGGAGCTGAGGATATTAGGTGAGGTGGACAGGTGCTGAGGATATTAGGTTTGGTGTGGAGGAGTTGAGGATATTAGGTGGGGTGTGGAGGAGCTGAGGATATTAGGTGGGGTGGGGAGGAGCAGAGGATATTAGGTGGGGTGGGGAGGAGCTGAGGATATTAGGTTCGGTGGGGAGAAGCTGAGGATATTAGGTGGGTTCAGGAGGAGCTGAGGATATTAGGTGGGGTGTGGAGGATCTGAGGATATTAGGTGGGGAGGGGAGGAGCTGAGGATATTAGGTGATGTGGGGAGGAGCTGAGGATATTAGGTGGGGTGGGGAGGAGCTGAGGATATTAGGTGGGGTGGGGAGGAGCTGAGGATATTGGTTGGGTTGGGGAGGAGCTGAGGATATTAGGTGGGGTGCGGGGAGCTGTGGATATTACATAGGGTGGTAAGGAGCTGAGGATATTAAGTCGGGTGGGAAGTAGCTGAGGAAATTTGGTGGGGTGGGAGGAGCTGAGGAAAATAAGTGGGTTCAGGAGGAGCTGAGGATATTAGGTGGTGAAGAGTGGGAGCAGAGGAAATTAGGTTGGGTGGGGAGGAGCTGAGGATATTAGGTGGGGTGGGGTGGAGCTGAGGATAATAGGTGTGGTGGGGAGGAGCAGAGGATATTAGGTGGGGTTGGGAGGAGCTGAGGATATTAGGTGGGGTGGGGAGGAGCTGAGGATATTAGGTGGGATGGGGAGCTGAGGATATTAGGAGGGGTCGGGAGGAGCTGAGGATATTAGGTGGGGTCGGGAGGAGCTGAGGATATGAGGTGGGACCAGGAGGAGCTGAGGATATTGGTTGGGGTGTGGAGGAGCTGAGGATATTAGATGGGTCCAGGAGGAGCTGAGGATATTAGGTGGGGTGGGGAGGAGCTGAGGATATTAGGTGGGGTGTGGAGGAGCTGAGGATATTAGGTGGGTTCTGGAGGAGATGAGGATATTTGGTGGGATGGGGGAGCTGAGGATATTAGGAGGGGTGGGGAGAAGCTGAGAATATTAGGTGAGTTGGGGAGGAGCTGGGGATATTATGTGGGGTGGAGAGGTGCTGAGGATATTAGTTGGGATGGGGAGGAGAGAAGGATATTAGCTGGGTTCAGGAGGAGCTGAGGATATTAGGTGGGGTGGGAGGAGCTGAGGATATTAGGTCGGGTGTGGATGTGCTGAGGATATTAGGTGTGGAGGGGAGGAGCTGAGGATATTAGGTGGGGTCGGGAGGAGCTGAGGATATGAGGTGTGTCCAGGAGGAGCTGAGGATATTAGTTGGGGTGTGGAGGAGCTGAGGATATTAGGTGGGTCCAGGAGGAGCTGAGGATATTAGTTGGGGTGTGGAGGAGCTGAGGATATTAGGTGGGTCCAGGAGGAGCTGAGGATATTAGTTGGGGTGTGGAGGAGCTGAGGATATTAGGTGGGGTGTGGAGGAGCTGAGGATATTAGGTGGGTTCAGGAGGAGCTGAGGATATTAGGTGGGGTGGGAGGAGCTGAGGATATTAGTGAGGGTGGGAGAAACTGAGGATATTAGGTGGGGTGGGGAGGAGCTGAGGTTATTAGGTGTGGTGGGGAGGAGCGGAGGATATTAGGTGGGGTGGGGAGGATCTGAGGATATTAGTTGGGGTGTGGAGGAGCTGAGGATATTAGGTGGGGTGTGGAGGAGCTGAGGATATTAGGTGGGTCCAGGAGGAGCTGAGGATATTAGTTGGGATGTGGAGGAGCTGAGGATATTAGGTGGGGTGGGGAGGAGCTGAGGATATTAGGTGGGGTGGGGAGGAGCTGAGGATATTAGGTGGGGTGGGGAGGAGCCGAGGATATTAGGTGGGGTGTGGAGGTGCTGATGATATTAGGTGGTGTGGGGAGGAGCTTAGGATATTAGGTGGGCTGGGGAGGTGCTGATGATATTAGGTGGGGTGGGGAGGTGTTGAGGATATTAGGTGGGGTGGGGAGGAGCTGAGGATATTAGGTGAGTTGGACAGGTGCTGAGGATATTAGGTTTGGTGTGGAGGAGTTGAGGATATTAGGTGGGGTGTGGAGGAGCTGAGGATATTAGGTGGGGTGGGGAGGAGCAGAGGATATTAGGTGGGATGGGGAGGAGCTGAGGATATTAGGTTCGGTGGGGAGAAGCTGAGGATATTAGGTGGGTTCAGGAGGAGCTGAGGATATTAGGTGGGGTGTGGAGGATCTGAGGATATTAGGTGGGGAGGGGAGGAGCTGAGGATATTAGGTGATGTGGGGAGGAGCTGAGGATATTAGGTGGGTTCTGGAGGAGCTGAGGATATTAGGTGGGGTGGGGAGGAGCTGAGGATATTAGGTGGGATGGGGAGCTGAGGATATTAGGAGGGGTGGGGAGGAGCTGAGGATATTAGGTCGGGTGTGGATGAGCTGAGGATATTAGGTGGGGAGGGGAGGAGCTGAGGATATTAGGTGGGGTGGGGAGGAGCTGAGGATATTAGGTGGGGAGGGGAGGAGCTGAGGATATTAGGTGAGGTGGGGAGGAGCTGAGGATATGAGGTGTGTCCAGGAGGAGCTGAGGATATTGGTTGGGGTGTGGAGGAGCTGAGGATATTAGATGGGTCCAGGAGGAGCTGAGGATATTAGGTGGGGTGTGGAGGAGCTGAGGATATTAGGTGGGTCCAGGAGGAGCTGAGGATATTAGGTGGGGTGGGAGGAGCTGAGAATATTAGATGGGGTGGGGAGGAGCTGAGGATCTTAGGTGGGGTGGGGAGGAGCTGAGGATATTAGGTGGGTTCAGGAGGAGCTGAGGATATTAGGTGGGGTGGGAGGAGCTGAGGATATTAGTGAGGGTGGGAGAAACTGAGGATATTAGGTGGGGTGGGGAGGAGCTGAGGTTATTAGGTGGGGTGGGGAGGATCTGAGGATATTTGGTGGGGAGGGGAGGAGCTGAGGATATTAGGTGGGGTGGGGAACAGCAGAGGATATTAGGTGGGGCGGGAGGAGCTGAGGATATTAGGTGGGGTGGGGAGGAGCTGAGGATATTAGATCGGTTCAGGAGGAGCTGAGGATATTTGATGTGGTGTGGAGAAGCTGTGCATATTCGGTGGGGTGGGAGGAGTTGACGATATTAGGTGGGGTGGGGAGGTGCTAGAGCCCCGAGGCGGCAGAGGCGACGGACCTGCGAGGGAACAGAGGCGGCGAGCGGCGGTACTTAAAGTGAGCCCCGAGGCGGCAGCGAGGCCTAGAGCCCCGAGGCGGCAGAGGTGGCGGACCTGCGAGGGAACAGAGGCGGCGAGCGGCTGTACTTAAGGTGAGCCCCGAGGCGGTTTACAAATCCAGGTTCCGGGAAGAAAAAAAAAATATTCGTAGTGTGACGTCACCAAAAAGCAGGTAAGTGATTGGTTGGTGAGTGTTTTCTTTCTCAATTTTTCTAAACTTAAATTTTGTGGCTTCTACGTTCTCATTGTGTAGCGGGGACTCCTGTTAAGCCCTTAAGTATATCATTTAATTGAAGTGAAATTGGTGGCATTGAATTAGTTTAATTTTAATTAATTAATTAAAGGGTAAGTCATGGCAGCAGAGCTCGGCGCCGTGATATGCTCCTCCTGCAATATGAGGGAAATAAGGGACACTTCCTGTATCCCTGACGACCATGTGTGTGGGAAATGTATCCAGCTGCAGCTGCTGACGGACCGCATTGCGGCGCTGGAGCTGCGGATGGATGCATATTGGAGCATTCGCGACGCTGAGAACGTCGTGAATAACACGTTTAGCAAGTTGGTCACACCGCAGGTAAAGGGTTTACAGGCAGGAAGTGAATGGGTGACCACCAGGCAGCGTAAGAGGTGCAGGCAGGTAGTGCAGGGGTCCCCTGTGGCCATCCCCCTCTCAAACAGATATACCACTTTGGATACTGTTGGGGGGGATGACTTATCAGGGGAAGGCAGCTGCAGCCAACTTACTGGCACCATGGGTGGCTCTGCTGCACAGGCTGGGAGCAAGAAGTGTGGAAGAGCTATAGTGATAGGGGATTCAATTGTAAGGGGAATAGATAGGCGTTTCTGCGGCCGCAATCGAGACTCCAGGATGGTGTGTTGCCTCCCTGGTGCAAGGGTCAAGGACGTCTCGGAGCGGCTGCAGAACACTTTGGAGGGGGAGGGCGAACAGCCAGTTGTCGTGGTGCACATAGGCATCAACGATATAGGTAAAAAACGGGATGAGGTCCTAAAAGCAGAATATAGGGAGTAAGGAGGTAAATTAAAAAAGAGGACCTCAAAGGTAGTAATCTCAGGATTGTTACCAGTGCCACGTGCTAGTCAGAGTAGAAATAGGAGGATATTTCAAATGAATACGTGGCTAGAAGAATGGTGCAAGGGGGAGGGATTCAAATTCCTTGGACATTGGAACCGGTTCTGGGGGAGGTGGGACCAGTACAAACGGGACGGTCTGCACCTGGGCAGGGCCGGGACCGATGTCCTAGGGGGAGTGTTTTCTAGTGCTGTTGGGGAGGGTTTAAACTAAAGTGGCGGGGGTTGGGAACCTGAGCAGGGAGACAGAGGAAAGGGAAATGAGGATAAAAGCTCAAGACAGGAAGGAGAAAAACAAAAGTAGAAGGCAAAGAACTCAACGGTTTAAATCAAACATGGTCACAGTAAATAATAATTCATATAGGTCTGAGAGCGTTAAAAAAACAAGCCTGTAGAAATTCAGTCGCGCCCCATTTGGGGCGCAAACATCGGCCAGGCGCAGAAATTAGCGCCAGGCGCTACTTCTCGCCACTGACTGGAAACTTCACTTTTTGCGCCCTGGGAGGTGAGTGGAGTGCTAAATCAGGCGCTGCACACCTGTCTTAAGGCGCAAAGACCGAGGAGCGAGGCGCTACGTCAGAGCGCGAGCGCAGCGCAGGTGCTGTCAGTTCGAGAGGGAACACAGACACACTGGCGCCGGCCAGTTCTTAAAGGGGGGGGGCCATCTTGCTCCCCAGCCACACCCTGCTCTTTGCAGCCTTGAATCTCGGCCTGGAGAGACCTGTTAATCCATTTTGCAGCCAAGGATGGAGAGGGCAAGAGAAAGAGCTGAGCGCTTCACTGAGCGGGCCTTGGATGCTCTGGTTGGCGCAGTGGAGCGCCGAAGCGCAGTACTCTCCCAGAGAGTGGCAGGAGGCCTATGCCACGCGACTACAGAAGAGTGTGGAGGGAGGTGGCTCAGCACGTCTCCTCCAGGAGCATGGTGCCCAGGACCCATGTCCAATGCCGGAAAAAGTTCAACGACCTCACTCGGGTCGTCAGGGTGAGTGGCTTTTTGGCAATACCTCCCCATCGCTCCATCTCAACCTCACTCTATGGCCAGAGGGTCTTAAAACCACAATTAACAACACTCATGCAACACCTATGGCACTTTCATGAAGCACACACACACATTCCATACTGTGTATACAGTAAGGGCTATTCAGCTATGGGAGGCACATCAGGGAAGACCATGGCTGTATACAGTAAGGGCTATTCAGCTATGGGAGGCACATCAGGGAAAACCATGGCTGTATACAGTAAGGGCTATTCACCTATGGGAGGCACATCAGGGAAGACCATGGCTGTATACAGTAAGGGCTATTCACCTATGGGAGGCACATCAGGGAAGACCATGGCTGTATACAGTAAGGGCTATTCACCTATGGGAGGCACATCAGGGAAGACCATGGCTGTATATTTACTCAGACGCCGTCCTTTTTCTTGCAGGCCAAGCTGGCGTATAATAGGAGACAGCAGCAACGGACGGGTGGAGGGCGGCCTCAGCTGCAACCCCTCAGCGATCTGGAGGAGCGCGTCCACAGGATTGTGGCAAGCCGGGTGATCGGTCCCGTCGCCACTGGAGACGCCGACCCCGTTCTGGACAGCAATGGTAAGGTCATATCCTTTTTGTCCTCTGTCCTTCCACTTGTCCCTCACGACACCAGCCTTGGACACTTTCATTCCAGCTTACTAACTCGCTGCACTTATTCCTCCCTTACTGCCACCCTGTCCTCACGCTAAAGCCACTCTTGTACCTCCCTGCTTTCAGATGGTGATTCACCTGCTGAGGAGATGGGTCCTGAAGCTGCCATTGGGAGTGAAGCTGCATCCGAGGAGGAAGAGGAAGCCGGAGCATCAGTGCCACCCTCTCCCGAGGACGCCCATGCCCACATTGAGGACACGCCTTCCCTGGAGGGGAGCAGGGGGGAAGGGTTTGATGAGGGTGAAGCTCCAGGACCCAGCGGCCTGCAGCAACGCCATGGGGGTAGGGAAGAACGGGGGCCTTCTCCCCAGAGGGAGACTATGCCAGCGACTCCTACTGAAATGGACGCAGAGGAGGAGCGGCTGATCGCAGAAATGAACACCCAGGCGGTGGGCATGCACACTGAGCTCATGGCTGCAGTGGGAAGGGTGCCCGAATGCATTGAGTCACTGGCAAGGAGTGTGGAGCACTTCGCTGCAGCACAGGTGGATGCCACAGTAAAGCTTAGTGCTGCAATTCAGTCACTGACTGCCGCGATCCCATCTGTGACTGCTCTCATGCAGACTCAGGTTGAGGCCACGCGAGTACTGTCTGATGCCATCCTCACTGGTTCGGGCACATTTCCCCGGGGCTCCCACCGCGCCGCAGCAGGCCAGCAATCTGTGCTCCAGCAGATTGCTCCGGATGCTGAGGTGCTGTCCCGTGGGAGTGCCAGTGTGCCGGTCGAGCAGGGAGTTGCTGTCCTCGCTCAAGATGACAGCATTCCTGCTGCCACCACTGTCACTTCTCCACTGCAGTTGCCACCGCCTGTAGGACAGACTGCTGCCGCCCATGCAGAGCTGGTGCAGTCTGCAGCCGGGCCCTCCAGGCCCAGAACTGGTCGACGCCGCCCTTCAAGGGCATCTGCATTGTCAGGGTCTGACAGTCAGCAGCCTTCCACCAGCCTTGCTGCAGCCACTGAGGGCCCATTACGGAGGAGCAGTAGGGTTGGAAGGGGGGAAGTGCGCAAGGGAAGGAGTTCTCCCTCGAAGGGCAAAAAGTAGGAGGTGTGACCAAATGCTGGTCATTTTTTTATTAAAGGCCGAGGTTCGTGGCCCAACTTTTGTTTAGTGTTTTGGACATTATCTCCAGGTTGTGAGAACCAGTTATGTTCATGGCTGTTTTTTTGTGTTTATTTGTATGAGTTTGTCAGGAGGAAATGACACACAGAGTTTGCAAAATAAATAAGTTTCTGTATTCAAAATATACAAGTTTGCTGTTTGCAATCATTGGTGCCTTGGCCGGCTTAGGGGTTGCGTGCTGGGTTCATCATTGTTTTTTGCAATGGCAGGGGGCCTAGAAGCGGCTTGTTATCAGCCGTTGACGGACGGCCCTTGCATTTTCACCATTGTGGGCCGCCCTCCCGCCCTGGTGCTGCTGCTGATCATCCCCCTCGTCCTCTTCCTCCTCTTCCTCCTCCTCCACTGGTGGGGCTGCAAGGCCTGGTGGCATTGGCTGGGTCCTGCGGATTGCCATATTATGCAGCATGCAGCACACAACTACGAATTTGGATACTTGCTCAGGCGAGTACTGCAGGGCTCCTCTGGAATGATCGCGACAGCGGAACCGTTGCTTCAGCACGCCGATGGTGCGCTCAATGACGTTCCTGGTTGCTTGATGGCTCTCATTGTAGCGCAGCTCAGCAGGGGTGTTGGGCGAACGGAGCGGTGTCATCAGCCAGGTGCTCAATGGGTACCCCTTGTCCCCGAGAAGCCAACCAACTGGCTGATGCGGTGCCTCGAAAAGGTCTGGCACTGTAGTCTGGCGCAGGATAAAGGCATCGTGGCAGCTGCCAGGATAGTGGGCATTCACAGCGAGTATGAGCTGTCTGTGGTCACAGACCAGCTGGACATTCAAGGAATGGAAGCCCTTTCTGTTCCTATACTCCTCGGCATTCTCATGTGGTACACGCAAAGCCACATGCGTGCAGTCAATGGCGCCCTGCACCATGGGGAAGCCCGCTATCCTGGCAAAGCCCAGAGCACGGTCATGCTGCTTGTCTAGGGTCATGGGGAAGGAGATGAAGTCTCGTCTCCTTTTAAATAGGGCATTTGTCACCTGCCGGATGCAGCAATGCACCGCAAACTGGGAGATGTTGGCGAGGTCCCCAACAGCAGCTTGAAAGGAGCCAGTAGCGTAGAAGTTGAGAGCCACTGTGACCTTCACTGCCACCGACAAAGACGTCCTGGACCTCAGTTGAGGCTGCAGATCTGGCTGCAGCAGGTGGCAGAGCTCACTGACCACCTCCTTGCTGAATCGCAGCCTTCGCAAACACAGCTCCTCAGACATATGAATGTAGGAGAGCTGCTGACGATATACCCTGGGAGGGTAAGCTCTCCTGTACAGACGCCTGTTGGCCCTCCTCTGTCTGGCCATCATTGCCACTCTCTCTCTGCGTCTCTGTGTCCTCCGATTCAGCCGGAGCAGGACGACGCCCCCCATCAGTGCAGCCCCCATAGTGTCTTTGCAAGCAAAGTTATGCAGGACAGCAAGCAAAGTATCAGCAAAGTTAGAATGAGTAGGCAAAACTACCTCACAAAGGGTTGTCTCAATTAACAGGTATCTCTCTCTGTGTCTCCGAATCTCTGTCTGTCTCTCACAACGACTGGTCCAAAAATGGCTGCCGCAGGAAAAGACAGGAAGAGGCCCCCTTTAAATTGCGCCCCCCCAGCCCCACAGCGAATGATAACGTTCCTGTTTTCTGGTCGCTGGGTGCGCCAGGCGTTAAGTCGGCAGGCGCCACTGAATTTGCGCTCCGGGGCGCTCCAAGGGCGTTGCACCATGGAATGACGTCAGAATCTGCGCGCGCAGGTGGTCGCAGCGGTAAAGTTTAGCGCCGCCGCTAAATCTCTAGTTAAGTTCCCGAGCGGCGCTAACTTCGCTGCGCCCGGGCGCTAGCGGCTTTGCGCCCCATTAGCGCTCTCTTAAGGCGTTAACGGGAGGCGCAATGAAGTGATTTTTTACCCCAAGAGGAATAAAAGACAGGAGGATTAAAAGACAAGAGGAATAAAAGGCAAGAGGAAAAAATGACAAGTGGAATACAACCCAAGAGGAATAAAAGACAGGAGGATCAAAAGACAAGAGGTTTAAAAGACAAGAGGAATAAAAGACAAGAGGAATAAAAGACAAGAGGAATAAAAGACAAGAGGAATAAAAGACAAGAGGAACAAAAGACAAGAGGAATAAAAGACAAGAGGAATAAAAGACAAGTGGAATAAAAGACAAGATGAATAAAAGACAAGAGGAATAAAAGACAAGAGCAATAAAAGACATGAGGAATAATAGACAAGAGGAATAAAAGACAAGAGGAATAAAAGACAGAGGAATAAAAGACAGAGGAATAAAAGACAAGAGGAATAAAAGACAAGGTGGATAAAAGACTAGAGGAATAAAAGACAAGAGGAATAAAAGACAAGAGGAATAAAAGACAAGAGGAATAAAAGACAAGAGGAATAAAAGACAAGAGGAATAAAAGACAAGAGGAATAAAAGACAAGAGGAATAAAAGACAAGAGGAATAAAAGACAAGAGGAATAAAAGACAAGAGGAATAAAAGACAAGAGGAATAAAAGACAAGAGGAATAAAAGACAAGAGGAATAAAAGACAAGAGGAATAAAAGAAAAGAGGAATAAATGACAAGAGGAATAAAAGACAACAGGAATAAAAGACAAGAGGAATAAAAGACAACAGGATCAAAAGACAAGTGGAATAAATGACAAGAGGAATAAAAGACAAGAGGTATAAAAGACAATAGGAATAAAAGACAATAGGAATACAAGACAAGAGGAATAAAAGACAAGAGGAATAAAAGACAAGAGGAACAAAAGACAAGAGGAATAAAAGACAAGAGGATCAAAAGACAAGAGGAATAAAAGACAAGAGGTATAAATGACAAGAGAAATACAAGAAAAGACGAATAAAAGACAAGAGAATTAAAAGACAAGGGGAATAAAAGTTAAGAGGAATTAAAGACAAGAGGAATAAAAGACAAGAGGATCAAAAGACAAGAGGAAGAAAAGACAAGAGGAATAAAAGTCAAGAGGAATAAAAGACACGAGGACTAAAGGAGAAGAGGAATAAAAGACAAGAGGAATAAAAGACAATGGGAATAAAAGACAAGAGGAATAAAAGACAAGGGGAATAAAAGACAAGAGGAATAAAAGAAAAGAGGAATAAAAGACAAGAGGATCAAAAGACAAGAGGAATAAAAGACAAGACGAATAAAAGACAAAAGGAATAAAAGAAAAGACGAATAAAAGAAAAGACGGATAAAAGACAAGAGGAATAAAAGAAAAGAGGAATAAAAGACAGGAAGATTAAAAGACAAGAGGAATAAAAGACAAGAGGAAAAAATGACAAGCGGAATAAAAGACAAGAGGAATAAAAGACAACAGCAATAAAAGACAAGAGGAATAAAAGACAGGAGGAAAAAAAGACAAGGGGAATAAAAGACAAGAGGAATAAAAGACAAGAGGAATAAAAGACAAGGGGAATAAAAGACAAGTGGAACAAAATACAAGGGGAATAAAACACAAGAGGAATAAAAGACAAGAGGAATAAAAGACACGAGGACTAAAGGAGAAGAGGATTATAAGACAAGAGGAATAAAAGACAAGGGGAATAAAAGACAAGAAGAATAAAAGACAAGAGGAACAATAGACAAGAGGAATAAAAGAAAAGAGGAATAAAAGACAGGAGGAATAAAAGACACGAGGACTAAAGGAGAAGTGGAATAAAAGACAAGAGGAATAAAAAACAAGGGGAATAAAAGACAAGAAGAATAAAAGACAAGAGGAACAATAGACAAGAGGAATAAAAGAAAAGAGGAATAAAAGACAGGAGGAATAAAAGAAAAGACGAATAAAAGAAAAGTCGGATAAAAGACAAGAGGAATACAAGAAGAGGAATAAAAGACAGGAAGATTAAAAGACAAGAGGAATAAAAGACAAGAGGAAAAATGACAAGTGGAATAAAAGACGAGAGGAATAAAAGACAAGGGGAATAAAGGACAAGAAGAATAAAAGACAAGAGGAATAAAAGACACGAGGACTAAAGGAGAAGAGTAATAAAAGACAAGAGGAATAAAAGACAAGGGGAATAAAAGACAAGAGGAATAAAAGACACGAGGTCTAAAGGAGAAGAGTAATAAAAGACAAGAGGAATAAAAGACAAGGGGAATAAAAGACAAGAGGAATAAAAGACAAGAGGTATATTAGAGAAGAGGAATAAAAGACAAGAGGAATAAAAGACAAGGGGAATAAAAGACAAGCGGATCAAAAGACAAGAGGAATAAAAGACAAGAGGAATAAAAGACAAGAGGAATAAAAGACAAGAGGAATAAAAGACAAGAGGAATAAAAGAGAAGAGGAATAAAAGAGAAGAGGAATAAAAGACAAGAGGAATACAAGACAAGAGGAATAAAAGACAAAAGGAATAAAAGAAAAGAAGAATAAAAATAAGACGAATAAAAGACAAGAAAATAAAAGATAAGAGGAATAAAAGACAAGAGGAATAAAAGACAAGAGGAATAAAAGACAAGAGGAATAAAAGACAAGATAAATAAAAGATAAGGGGATTAAAAGACAAGAGGAATAAAAGACAAGAGGAATAAAAGACAAGAGGAATAACAGACAAGAGGAATAAAAGACAAGATGAATAAAAGACAAGAGGAATAAAAGAAAAGGGGATTAAAAGACAAGAGGAATAAAAGACAAGAGGATCAAAAGACAAGAGGAATAAAATACAAGAGGAATAAAAGACAAGATGAATAAAAGACAAGAGGAATAAAAGACAAGGGGATTAAAAGACAAGAGGAATAAAGGACAAGAGGATCAAAAGACAGGAGAAATAAAAGACAAGAGGAAGAAAAGACAGGCGGAATAAAAGAAAAGAGGAATAAAAGACGAGAGGAATAAAAGACAAGAGGATTAAAAGACAAGAGGTATAAAAGACAAGTGGAATAAAAGACGAGAGCAATAAAAGAAAAGGGGCATAAAAGACAAGACGAATAAAAGACAAAAGGAATAAAAGAAAAGACGAATAAACGAAAAGTCGGGTAAAAGAAAAGAGGAATAAAAAATAAAAGAAAAGAGGAATAAAAGATAGGAAGATTAAAAGTCAAGAGGAATAAAAGACAAGAGGAAAAATGACAAGTGGAATAAAAGACAAGAGGAATAAAAGACAAGAGGAAAAAAAGACAAGGGGAATAAAAGACGAGAGGAATAAAAGACAAGGGAATAAAAGACAAGAAGAATAAAAGACAAGAGGAATAAAAGACAAGAGGAATAAAAGACACGAGGACTAAAGGAGAAGAGGAATAAAAGACAAGAGGAATAAAAGACAAGAGGAATAAAAGACAAGAGGAATAAAAGACAAGAGGAATAGAAGACAAGAGGAATAAAAGAGAAGAGGAATAAAAGACAAAAGGAATAAAAGAAAAGACGAATAAAAGAAAAGACGAATAAAAGACAAGAAAAATAAAAGATAAGGGGATTAAAAGACAAGAGGAATAAAAGACAAGAGGAATAAAAGACAAGAGGAATAACAGACAAGAGGAATAAAAGACAAGATGATTAAAAGACAAGAGGAATAAAAGAAAAGGGGATTAAAAGACAAGAGGAATAAAAGACAAGAGGATCAAAAGACAAGAGGAATAAAAGACAAGAGGAATAAAAGACAAGAGGAATAAAAGACAAGAGGAATAAAAGACAAGAGAAATAAAAGACAAGAGGAATAAAAGACAAGAGGAATAAAAGACAAGAGGAATAAAAGACAAGAGGAATAAAAGACAAGAGGAATAAAAGACAAGAGGAATAAAAGACAAGAGGAATAAAAGACAAGAGGAATAAAAGACAAGAGGAATAAAAGAAAAGAGGAATAAAAGACAAGAGAATAAAAGACAAGAGGAATAAAAGACAAGAGGATAAAAGACAAGAGGAATAAAAGAAAAGAGGAATAAAAGACAAGAGGAATAAAAGACAAGAGGATTAAAAGACAAGAGGAATAAAAGACAAGAGGAATAAAAGACAAGAGGAATAAAAGACAAGAGGAATAAAAGACAAGAGGAATAAAAGACAAGAGGAATAAAAGACAAGAGGAATAAAAGACAAGTGGATTAAAAGACAAGAGGAATAAAAGACAAGAGGATCAAAAGACAGGAGAAATAAAAGACAAGAGGAAGAAAAGACAGGCGGAATAAAAGAAAAGAGGAATAAAAGACAAGAGGAATAAAAGACAAGAGGATCAAAAGTCAAGAGGAATAAAAGACAAGAGGATTAAAAGACAAGAGGTATAAAAGACAAGTGGAATAAAAGACGAGAGGAATAAAAGACAAGGGGCATAAAAGACAAGAGGAATAAAAGACAAGAGGAATAAAAGACAAGGGGAATAAAAGACACGAGGACTAAAGGAGAAGAGGAATAAAAGACGAGAGGAATAAAAGACAAGAGGAATAAAAGACAAGAGCAATAAAAGACAAGAGGAATAATAGACAAGAGGAATAAAAGACAAGAGGAATAAAAGACGAGAGGAATAAAAGACAAGAGGAATAAAAGACAAGATGAATAAAAGACAAGAGGAATAAAAGACAAGAGGAATAAAAGAGAAGAGGAATAAAAGACAAGAGGAATACAAGACAAGAGGAATAAAAGACAAAAGGAATAAAAGAAAAGTCGAATAAAAGAAAAGACGAATAAAAGACAAGAAAAATAAAAGATAAGGGGATTAAAAGACAAGAGGAATAAAAGACAAGAGGAATAAAAGACAAGAGGAATAACAGACAAGAGGAATAAAAGACAAGAGGAATAAAAGACAAGAGGAATAAAAGACAAGAGGAATAAAAGACAAGAGCAATAAAAGACAAAATGAATAAAAGACAAGAGGAATAAAAGACAAGAGGAATAAAAGACAAGAGGATCAAAAGACAGGCGAAATAAAAGACAAGAGGAAGAAAAGACAGGCGGAATAAAAGAAAAGAGGAATAAAAGACAAGAGGAATAAAAGACAAGAGGATCAAAAGTCAAGAGGAATAAAAGAAAAGGGGATTAAAAGACAAGAGGAATAAAAGACAAGTGGATTAAAAGACAAGAGGAATAAAAGACAAGAGGATCAAAAGACAGGAGAAATAAAAGACAAGAGGAAGTAAAGACAGGCGGAATAAAATAAAAGAGGAATAAAAGACAAGAGGAATAAAAGACAAGAGGATCAAAAGTCAAGAGGAATAAAAGACAAGAGGATTAAAAGACAAGAGGTATAAAAGACAAGTGGAATAAAAGACGAGAGGAATAAAAGACAAGGGGCATAAAAGACAAGAGGAATAAAAGACGAGAGGAATAAAAGACAAGAGGAATAAAAGACAAGAGCAATAAAAGACAAGAGGAATAATAGACAAGAGGAATAAAAGACAAGAGGAATAAAAGACGAGAGGAATAAAAGACAAGAGGAATAAAAGACAAGAGGAATAAAAGACAAGAGGAATAAAAGAAAAGAGGAATAAAAGATAAGTGGATAAAAGACAAGAGGAATACAAGACAAGAGGAATAAAAGACAAAAGGAATAAAAGAAAAGACGAATAAAAGAAAAGACGAATAAAAGACAAGAAAAATAAAAGATAAGGGGATTAAAAGACAAGAGGAATAAAAGACAAGAGGAATAAAAGACGAGAGGAATAAAAGACAAGAGGAATAAAAGACAAGAGAATAAAAGACAAGAGGAATAAAAGACAAGAGGAATAAAAGACAAGAGGAATAAAAGACGAGAGGAATAAAAGACAAGAGGAATAAAAGACAAGAGCAATAAAAGACAAGAGGAATAATAGACAAGAGGAATAAAAGACAAGAGGAATAAAAGACGAGAGGAATAAAAGACAAGAGGAATAAAAGACAAGAGGAATAAAAGACAAGAGGAATAAAAGACAAGAGGAATAAAAGAGAAGAGGAATAAAAGACAAGAGGAATAAAAGACAAGAGGAATAAAAGACAAGAGGAATAAAAGACGAGAGGAATAAAAGACAAGAGGAATAAAAGACAAGAGGAATAAAAGATAAGAGGAATAAAAGACAAGAGGAATAAAAGACAAGAGGAATAAAAGACGAGAGGAATAAAAGACAAGAGGAATAAAAGACAAGAGGAATAAAAGACAAGAGGAATAAAAGAGAAGAGGAATAAAAGAGAAGAGGAATAAAAGACAAGAGGAATAAAAGACAAGAGGAATAAAAGACAAAAGGAATAAAAGAAAAGACGAATAAAAGAAAAGATGAATAAAAGACAAGAAAAATAAAAGATAAGGGGATTAAAAGACAAGAGGAATAAAAGACAAGAGGAATAAAAGACAAGAAAAATAAAAGATAAGGGGATTAAAAGACAAGAGGAATAAAAGACAAGAGGAATAAAAGACAAGTGGAATAAAAGACGAGACGAATAAAAGACAAGGGGCATAAAAGACAAGAGGAATAAAAGACAAGAGGAATAAAAGACAAGGGGAATAAAAGACACGAGGACTAAAGGAGAAGAGGAATTAAAAGACGAGAGGAATAAAAGATAACAGGAATAAAAGACAAGAGCAATATAAGACAAGAGGAATAAAAGACAGGAAGAATAAAAGAAAAGAGGAATAAAAGACAAGAGTATCAAAAGACAAGAGGAATAAAAGACAAGAGGATCAAAAGACAAAAGGAATAAAAGAAAAGACGAATAAAAGAAAAGACGGATAAAAGACAAGAGGAATAAAAGAAAAGAGGAATAAAAGACAGGAAGATTAAAAGACAAGAGGAATAAAAGACAAGAGGAAAAAATGACAAGCGGAATAAAAGACAAGAGGAATAAAAGACAAGTGGAAAAAAATACAAGGGGAATAAAAGACAAGAGGAATAAAAGACAAGAGGAATAAAAGACAAGATGAATAAAAGACAAGAGGAATAAAAGACAAGAGGAATAAAAGAAAAGGGGATTAAAAGACAAGAGGAATAAAAGACAAGTGGATTAAAAGACAAGAGGAATAAAAGACAAGAGGAATAAAAGACAAGAGGAATAAAAGACAAGAGGAAAAAATGACAAGCGGAATAAAAGACAAGAGGAATAAAAGACAGGTGGAATAAAATACAAGAGGATCAAAAGACAAGAGGAATAAAAGACAAGAGGAATAAAAGACAAGATGAATAAAAGACAAGAGGAATAAAAGACACGAGGACTAAAGGAGAAGAGGAATAAAAGACAAGAGGAATAAAAGACAAGAGGAATAAAAGACAAGAGGATCAAAAGACAAGAGGAATAAAAGACAAGAGGAATAAAAGACAAGAGGAATAAAATACAAGATGAATAAAAGACAAGAGGAATAAAAGACAAGCGGACTAAAAGACAAGAGGAATAAAAGACAAGAGGATCAAAAGACAGGAGAAATAAAAGACAAGAGTAAGAAAAGACAGGCGGAATAAAAGAAAAGAGGAATAAAAGACAAGAGGAATAAAAGACAAGTGGAAAAAAATACAAGGGGAATAAAAGACAAGAGGAATAAAAGACAAGATGAATAAAAGACAAGAGGACTAAAGGAGAAGAGGAATAAAAGACGAGAGGAATAAAAGACAAGAGGAATAAAAGACGAGAGGAATAAAAGACAAGGGGCATAAAAGACAGGAGGAATAAAAGACAAGAGGAATAAAAGACAAGAGGAATAAAAGACAAGAGGAATAAAAGACAAGAGGAATAAAAGACAAGAGCAATAAAAGACAAGAGGAATAATAGACAAGAGGAATAATAGACAAGAGGAATAAAAGACAAGAGGAATAAAAGACGAGAGGAATAAAAGACAAGAGGAATAAAAGACAGGAGGAATAAAAGACAAGAGGAATAAAAGACAAGGGGAATAAAAGACACGAGGACTAAAGGAGAAGAGGAATAAAAGACGAGAGGAATAAAAGACAAGAGGAATAAAAGACAAGAGCAATAAAAGACAAGAGGAATAATAGACAAGAGGAATAATAGACAAGAGGAATAAAAGACAAGAGGAATAAAAGAGAAGAGGTATAAAAGACAAGAGGAATACAAGACAAGAGGAATAAAAGACAAAAGGAATAAAAGAAAAGACGAATAAAAGTAAAGACGAATAAAAGACAAGAAAAATCAACGATAAGGGGATTAAAAGACAAGAGGAATAAAAGACAAGAGGAATAAAAGACAAGAGGAATAACAGACAAGAGGAATAAAAGACAAGATGAATAAAAGACAAGAGGAATAAAAGAAAAGGGGATTAAAAGACAAGAGGAATAAAAGACAAGAGGAATAAAAGACAAGATGAATAAAAGACAAGAGGAATAAAAGACAAGGGGATTAAAAGACAAGAGGAATAAAAGACAAGAGGAATAATAGACAAGAGGAATAAAAGACAAGAGGAATAAAAGACAAGGGGATTAAAAGACAAGAGGAATAAAAGACAAGAGGAATAATAGACAGGAGAAATAAAAGACAAGAGGAAGAAAAGACAAGGGGAATAAAAGACAAGAGGAATAAAAGACAAGAGGAATAATAGACAAGAGGAATAAAAGACAAGAGGAATTTAAGACAAGAGGAATAAAAGACAGGAGGAATAAAAGGAAAGACGGATAAAAGACAAGAGGAATAAAAGAAAAGAGGAATAAAAGACAAGAGTATCAAAAGACAAGAGGAATAAAAGACAAGAGGATCAAAAGACAAAAGGAATAAAAGAAAAGACGAATAAAAGAAAAGACGGATAAAAGACAAGAGGAATAAAACACAGGAGGAAAAAAAGACAAGGGGAATAAAAGTCAAGTGAAATAAAAGACAAGAGGAATAAAAGACACGAGGACTAAAGGAGAAGAGGAATAAAAGACAAGAGGAATAAAAGACAAGAGGAATAAAAGACAAGTGGAATAAAAGACAAGAGGAATAAAAGACAAGTGGAAAAAATGACAAGCGGAATAAAAGACAAGAGGAATAAAAGACAAGAGGAATAAAAGACAAGTGGAAAAAAATACAAGGGGAATAAAAGACAAGAGGAATAAAAGACAAGATGAATAAAAGACAAGAGGAATAAAAGACAAGAGGAATAAAAGACAAGAGGAATAAAAGACAAGATGAATAAAAGACAAGAGGAATAAAAGACAAGTGGAATAAAAGACAAGAGGAATAAGAGACACGAGGACTAAAGGAGAAGAGGATTAAAAGACAAGGGGAATAAAATATAAGAGGAATAAAAGACAAGAGGAATAAAAGACAAGGGGAATAAAAGACAAGTGGAAAAAAATACAAGGGGAATAAAAGACAGGAATAAAAGACAAGAGGAATAAAAGACACAAGGACTAAAGGAGAAGAGGAATAAAAGACAAGAGGAATAAAAGACAAGTGGAATAAAAGACAAGAGGAATAAAAGAAAAGACGGATAAAAGACAAGAGGATCAAAAGACAAGAGGTAGAAAAGACAAGAAGAATAAAAGACAAGAGGAATAAAAGCCACGAGGACTAAAGGAGAAGAGGAAAAAAAAGACAAGAGGAATAAAAGACAATAGGAATAAAAGACAACAGGAATAAAAGACAAGAGGAATAAAAGACACGAGGACTAAATGAGAAGAGGAATAAAAGACAAGAGGAATAAAAGACAAGGGGAATAAAAGGCAAGAAGAATAAAATACAAGTGGAACAATAGACAAGAGGAATAAAAGAAAAGAGGAATAAAAGACAGGAGGAATAAAAGACACGAGGACTAAAGGAGAAGAGGAGTAAAAGACAAGAGGAATAAAAGACAAGGGGAATAAAAGACAGGCGGAATAAAAGACAAGAGGAATAAAAGACAAGAGGATCAAAAGACAAGAGGATCAAAAGACAAGAGGAATAAAAGACAAGAGGAATAAAAGATAAGAGTTATAAAAGACAAGAGGAATAAAAGACAAGAGGAATAAAAGAAAAGGGGAATAAAAGACGAGAGGAATAAAAGACAAGAGAAATAAAAGACAAGAGGAATAAAAGACAAGAGGAATAAAAGACAAGAGGAATAAAGGACAAGAGGAATAAAAGACAAGTGCAATAAAAGACAAGAGGAATAAAAGACAAGAGGATCAAAAGACAAGAGGTAGAAAAGACATGTGGAATAAAAGACAAGAGGAATAAAAGAAACGAGGACACAAGGACAAGAGGAATAAAAGACAAGAGGAATAAAACACAATGGGAATAAAAGACAAGAGGAATAAAAGACACGAGGACTAAAGGAGAAGAGGGATAAAAGACAAGAGGAATAAAAGACAAGAGGAATAAAAGACAAGTGGAATAAAAGACAAGAGGAATAAAAGACACGAGGACGAAAGGAGAAGAGGATTAAAAGACAAGAGGAATAAAAGACAAGAGGATCAAAAGACAAGATGTAGAAAAGACAGGAGGAATAAAAGACAAGAGGAATAAAAGACACGAGGACTAAAGGAGAAGTGGAATAAAAGACAAGAGGAATGAAACACAATGGGAATAAAAGACAAGAGGAATAAAAGACAAGGGGAATAAAAGACAAGAGGAATAAAAGACATGAGGACTAAAGGAGAAGCGGAATAAAATACAAGAGGAATAAAAGACAAGGGGAATAAAAGACAAGAGGAATAAAAGACAAGAGGAATAATAGACAAGAGAAATAAAAGACAAGAGGAATAAAAGACAAGCGGAATAAAAGACAAGTGGAATAAAAGAAAAAAGGAATAAAAGAAAAGTCGAAAAAAAGAAAAGACGGATAAAAGACAAGAGGAATAAAAGACAAGAGGACAAAATGACATGTGGAATAAAAGACAAGAGGAAAAAAAGACAAGGGAATAAAAGACGAGAGGAATAAAAGACTTGGGCTAGAAATTCAGTTGGTTGCGCCTCCCGTTAACGCCTTAAGAGGCCTCTAATGGGGCGCAAAGCCGGTAGCGCCCCGGGCGCAGCGAAGTTAGCGCCGCTCCGGAACTTCACTTGAGATTTAGCGGCGGCGCTAAGATTTAGCGGCGGCGCAAAAGTTTAGCGCTGCGCCCACCTGCGCGCGCAGATTTTGACGTCATTCCATGGTGCAACGCCCTTGGAGCGCCCCGGAGCGCAAATTCAGTGGCGCCTGCCGACTTACCGCCTGGCGCACCCAGCAACCAGAAAACAGGAACGTAAACGATCGCTGTGGGGCTGGGGGGGGGCGCTATTTAAAGGGGGCCTCTTCCTGTCTTTTCCTGCGGCAGCCATTTTTGGACCAGTCGTTGTGAGAGACAGACAGAGATTCGGAGACACAGAGAGAGATACCTGTTAATTGAGACAACCCTTTGTGAGGTAGTTTTGCCTACTCATTGTAACTTTGTGGATACTTTGCTTGCTGTCCTGCATAACTTTGCTTGCAAAGACACTATGGGGGCTGCACTGATGGGGGGCGTCGTCCTGCTCCGGCTGAATCGGAGGCCACAGAGACGCAGACAGAGAGTGGCAATGATGGCCAGACAGAGGAGGGCCAACAGGCATCTGGACAGGAGAGCTTACCCTCCCAGGGTATATCGTCAGCAGCTGTCCTACATTAACATGTCACAGGAGCTGTGTTTGCGAAGGCTGCGCTTCACCAAGGAGGTGGTCAGTGAGCTCTGCCGCCTGCTGCAGCCAGATCTGCAGCCTCAACTGAGGTCCAGGACGTCTTTGTCGGTGGCAGTGAAGGTCACAGTGGCTCTGAACTTCTACGCCACTGGCTCCTTTCAAGCTGCTGTTGGGGACCTCGCCAACATCTCCCAGTTCGCAGTGCATCGCTGCATCCGCCAGGTCACAAATGCCCGATTTAAAAGGAGACGAGACTTCATCTCCTTCCCCATGACCCTAGACAGGCAGCGTGACCGTGCTCTGGGCTTTGCCAGGATAGCGGGCTTCCCCATGGTGCAGGGCGCCATTGACTGCACGCATGTGGCTTTGCGTGAGCCACATGAGAATGCCGAGGAGTTCAGAAACAGAAAGGGGTACCATTCCTTGAATGTCCAGCTGGTCTGTGACCACAGACAGCTCATACTCGCTGTGAATGCCCACTATCCTGGCAGCTGCCACGATGCCTTTATCCTGCGCCAGACTACAGTGCCAGACCTTTTCGAGGCACCGCATCAGCCAGTTGGCTGGCTTCTCGGGGACAAGGGGTACCCATTGAGCACCTGGCTGATGACACCGCTCCGTTCGCCCAACACCCCTGCTGAGCTGCGCTACAATGAGAGCCATCAAGCAACCAGGAACGTCATTGAGCGCACCATCGGCGTGCTGAAGCAACGGTTCCGCTGTCGCGATCATTCCAGAGGAGCCCTGCAGTACTCGCCTGAGCAAGTATCCAAATTCGTAGTTGTGTGCTGCATGCTGCATAATATGGCAATCCGCAGGACCCAGCCAATGCCACCAGGCCTTGCAGCCCCACCAGAGGAGGAGGAGGAAGAGGAGGAAGAGGAGGAAGAGGACGAGGGGGATGATCAGCAGCAGCACCAGGGCGGGAGGGCGGCCCACAATGGTGAAAATGCAAGGGCCGTCCGTCAACGGCTGATAACAAGCCGCTTCTAGGCCCCCTGCCATTGCGAAAACCAATGAGGAACCCAGCACGCAACCCCTAAGCCGGCCAAGGCACCAATGATTGCAAACAGCAAACTTGTATATTTTGAATACAGAAACTTATTTATTTTGCAAACTCTGTGTGTCATTTCCTCCTGACAAACTCATACAAATAAACACAAAAAAACAGCCATGAACATAACTGGTTCTCACAACCTGGAGATAATGTCCAAAACACTAAACAAAAGTTGGGCCACGAACCTCGGCCTTTAATAAAAAAATGCCCAGCATTTGGTCACACCTCCTACTTTTTGCCCTTCGAGGGAGAACTCCTTCCCTTGCGCACTTCCCCCCTTCCAACCCTACTGCTCCTCCGTAATGGGCCCTCAGTGGCTGCAGCAAGGCTGGTGGAAGGCTGCTGACTGTCAGACCCTGACAATGCAGATGCCCTTGAAGGGCGGCCTCGACCAGTTCTGGGCCTGGAGGGCCCGGCTGCAGACTGCACCAGCTCTGCATGGGCGGCAGCAGTCTGTCCTACAGGCGGTGGCAACTGCAGTGGAGAAGTGACAGTGGTGGCAGCAGGAATGCTGTCATCTTGAGCAAGGGCAGCAACTCCCTGCTCGACCGGCACACTGGCACTCCCACGGGACAGCACCTCAGCATCCGGAGCAATCTGCTGGAGCACAGATTGCTGGCCTGCTGCGGCGCGGTGGGAGCCCCGGGGAAATGTGCCCGAACCAGTGAGGAAGGCATCAGACAGTACTCGCGTGGCCTCAACCAGAGATTGCGTGAGAGCACTCTGAGATTGAATTGCATCACTGAGCTTTACTGTCGCATCCGCCTGCGCTGCAGCGAAGTGCTCCACACTCCTTGCCAGTGACTCAATGGATTCAGGCACCCTACCCACTGCAGCCATGAGCTCAGTGTGCATGCCCACCGTCTGGGTGTTCATTTCCGCGATCAGCCGCTCCTCCTCTGCGTCCAGTGCAGCAGGACTCGCTGGCATACTCTCCCTCCGGGGAGAAGGCCCCCGAGCTTCCCTACCCCCATCGCGTTGCTGCAGCCCGCTGGGTCCTGGAGCTTCACCCTCATCAAACCCTTCCCCCCTGCTCCCCTCCAGGGAAGGCGTGTTCCCAGTGTCGGCATGGGCTTCCTCGGGAGAGGGTGGCACTGATGCTCCGGCTTCCTCTTCCTCCTCGGCTGCAGCTTCACTCCCAGTGGCAGCTTCAGGGCCCATCTCCTCAGCAGGTGAATCACCATCTGAAAGCAGGGAGGTACAAGAGTGGCTTTAGCGTGAGGACAGGGTGGCAGTAAGGGAGGAATAAGTGCAGCGAGTTAGTAAGTTGGAATGAAAGTGTCCAAGGCTGGTGTCGTGAGGGACAAGTGGAAGGACAGAGGACAAAAAGGAGATGACCTTACCATTGCTGTCCAGAACGGGGTCGGCGTCTCCAGTGGCGACGGGACCGATCACCCGGCTTGCCACAATCCTGTGGACGCGCTCCTCCAGATCGCTGAGGGGGTGCAGCTGAGGCGGCCCTCCACCCGTCCGTTGCTGCTGTCTCCTATTATACGCCAGCTTGGCCTGCAAGAAAAAGGACGGCGTCTGAGTAAATATACAGCCATGGTCTTCCCTGATGTGCCTCCCATAGCTGAATAGCCCTTACTGTATGCAGCCATGGTCTTCCCTGATGTGCCTCCCATAGCTGAATAGCCCTTACTGTATGCAGCCATGGTCTTCCCTGATGTGCCTCCCATAGCTGAATAGCCCTTACTGTATGCAGCCATGGTCTTCCCTGATGTGCCTCCCATAGCTGAATAGCCCTTACTGTATGCAGCCATGGTCTTCCCTGATGTGCCTCCCATAGCTGAATAGCCCTTACTGTATGCAAAGTATGGAATGTGTGTGTGTGCTTCATGAAAGGGCCATAGGTGTTGGATGAGTGTTGTTAATTGTGGTTTTAAGACCCTCTGGCCATAGAGTGAGGTTGAGATGGAGGGATGGAGAGGTATTGCAAAAAAGCCACTCACCCTGACGACCCGAGTGAGGTCGTTGAACTTTTTCCGGCATTGGACATGGGTCCTGGGTACCATGCTCCTGGAGGAGACGTGCTGAGCCACCTCCCTCCACACTCTTCTGTAGTCGCGTGGCATAGGCCTCCTGCCACTCTCTGGGTAGAGTACTGCGCTTCGGCGCTCCACTGCGCCAACCAGAGCATCCAGGGCCCGCTCAGTGAAGCGCTCAGCTCTTTCTCTTGCCCTCTCCATCCTTGGCTGGAAAACTGATGCACAGGTCTCTCCAGGCCGAGATTCAAGGCTGCAATGAGCAGGGTGTGGCTGGGGAGCAAGATGCCCCCCCCCCTTTAAGAACTGGCCGGCGCCAGTGTGTCTGTGGTCCCTCTCTAACTGACAGCACCTGCGCTGCGCTCGCGCTCTGACGTAGCGCCTCGCTCCTCGGCCTTTGCGCCCTAAGACAGGTGTGCAGCGCCTGATTTAGCGCTCCACTCACCTCCCGGGGCGCAAAAAGTGAAGTTTCCAGTCAGTGGCGAGAATTAGCGCCAGGCGCTAATTTCTGCGCCTGGCCGATATTTGCGCCCCAAACGGGGCGCGACTCAATTTCTAGCCCTCTCTCTTTAAAAGGGGTCCCTGATGGTGGAGACTCTCTCTTTAAAAGGTGTCCCTGATGGTGGAGACTCTCTCTTTAAAAGGGGTCTCTGATGGTGGGACTCTCTCTTTAAATGCGTACCTGATGTTGGAGACACCCTCTTTAAAAGGGGTCCCTGATGGTCGAGACTCCCTCTTTAAAAGGGGTCTCTGATGGTGAGACACTCTCTTTAAAAGGGGACCCTGATGGTCGAGACTCCCTCTTTAAAAGGGGCCCCTGATGGTGGAGACTCTCTCTTTAAAAGGGGTCCCTGATGGGGGAGACTCCCTCTTTAAAAGGGGTCTCTGATGGTGAGACACTCTCTTTAAAAGGGGACCCTGATGGTCGAGACTCCCTCTTTAAAAGGGGTCTCTGATGGTGAGACACTCTCTTTAAAAGGGGACCCTGATGGTCGAGACTCCCTCTTTAAAAGGGGCCCCTGATGGTGGAGACTCCCTCTTTAAAAGGGGTCCCTGATGGTCGAGACTCTCTCTTTAAAAGGGGTCCCTGATGGTGGAGACTCTCTCTTTAAAAGGTGTCCCTGATGGTGGAGACTCTCTCTTTAAAAGGGGTCTCTGATGGTGGGACTCTCTCTTTAAATGCGTACCTGATGGTGGAGACACCCTCTTTAAAAGGGGTCCCTGATGGTCGAGACTCCCTCTTTAAAAGGGGTCTCTGATGGTGAGACACTCTCTTTAAAAGGAGTGTCTGATGGTGAGACTCTCTCTTTAAAAGGGGTCCCTGATGGTGGAGATTCTTTCTTTAAAAGGGTTCCCTGATGTTGGAAACACTCTCTTTAAAAGGGGTCTCTGATGGTGAAGATTCTCTCTTTAAAAGGAGTCCCTGATGGTGAGACTCTCTCTTTAAAAGGGGTCTCTGATGGTGAAGATTCTCTCTTTAAAAGGAGTCCCTGATGGTGAGACTCTCTCTTTAAATGGGGTCCCTGATGGTGGTGACACCCTCTTTAAAAGTGGTCTCTGATGGTGAGACTCTCTCTTTAAAATTGGTCTCTGATGGTGAGACTGTCACTTTAAAAGTGGTCTCTGATGGACAGACTCTCTCTTTAAAAGGGGTCCCTGATGGTGGAGAGCTCTCTTTAAAAGGGGTCCCTGATGGTGGAGACTCTCTCTTTAAATGGGGTCCCTGATGGTGGAGACTCTCTCTTTAATAGGGGTCCTTGATCGTGGAGACTCCCTCTTTAAAAAGGGGCTCTGATGGTGAATCTCTTTAAAAGGGGTCCCTAATGGTGGGACACTCTCTTTAAAAGGGTTCCCTGATGGAGAAGATTCTCTCTTTAAAAGGGGTCCCTGATGGTTGGACTCTCTCTTTAAAAGGTGTATCTCATGTTGGAGACTCTCTCTTTAAAAGGGGTCCCTGATTGGGGAGACACCCTCTTTAAAAGGGGTCCCTGATGGTGGAGACTCCCTCTTTAAAAGGGGACTCTGATGGTGAGATTCTCTCCTTAAAAGGGGTCACTGATGGTGGAGACTCTCTATTTAAATGGTGACCCTAATGGTGAGACTCCCTCTTTAAAAGGGGTCTCTGATGGTGAGACTCTCTCTTTAAAATGTGTCCCTAATGGTGAAACTCTCTCTTTAAAAGGGGTCTCTGTTGGTGAGAATCTCGCTTTAAAAGTGGCCCCTGATGGTGAGACTCTGTCTTTAAAATGTATACCTGATGTGGAGACTAACTTTTAAAAGGGGTCCCTGATGGGGAAGACTCCCTCTTTAAACACGTCCCTGATGGTGGAGCCTAACTCTTTAAAAGGGGTCTCTGATTGTAAGTCTCTTTAAAAGGGGTCCCTGATGGTGGGACACTCTCTTTAAAAGGGGTCCCTGATGGAGGAGATTCTCTCTTTAAAAGGGGTTCCTGATGGTGGAGACTCTCTCTTTAAAAGGGGTCATTGATGGTGGAGACTCTCACTTTAAAAGTGTCCCTGATAGAGAGACTCTCTCTTTAAAAGGGGTCCCTGATTGTGGCGACTCTCTCTTTAAAAGGGGTCTCTGATGGCGAGACTCTCTCTTTGAAAGTGGACCCTGATGGTGAGACTCTCTCTTTTTAAAAGGTCTACCTGATGGTGGAGACTCTCTCTTTAAAAGGGGTCCCTGATGGGGGAGAATCCATCTTTAAAAGGGGTCCCTGATGGGGGAGAATCCATCTTTAAAAAGGGTCTCTGAAGGCGAGAATCTCTCTTTAAAAGGGGTACTTGATGGTGGAGACTCTCTCTTTCAAAGGGGTCCCTGATGGTGGAGACTCTCTCGATAAAAGGGTCCCTGATGTTGGAAACTCACTTTTTAAAAGGGGTCTCTGATGGTGGAGATTCTCTCTTTAAAAGGAGTCCCTGATGGTGAGACTCTCTCTTTAAAAGGAGTCCCTGATGGTGAGACTCTCTCTTTAAAAGGAGTCTCTGATGGTGAGACTCTCTCTTTAAAAGGAGTTCCTGATGGTGGAGACTCTCACTTTAAATGGGGTCCCTGATGGTGGTGACACCCTCTTTAAAAGTGGTCTCTGATGGTGAGTCTCTTTAAAAGGGGTCCCTGATGTTGGGACATTCTCTTTAAAAGGGGTCCCTGATGGTGGAGACTCTCTCTTCAAAAGGTGTCCCTAATGGTGAGACTCTCTCTTTAAAAGGGGTCACTGATGGTGGAGACTCTCACTTTAAAAGTGTCCCTGATGGAGAGACTCTCTCTTGAAAAGGGGACCCTGATTGTGGAGACTCTCGCTTTAAAATGGATCTCTGATGGCGAGACTCTCTCTTTGAAAGTGGACCCTGATGGTGAGACTCTCTCTTTAAAAGGTCTACCTGATGGTGGAGACTCTCTCTTTAAAAGAGGTCCCTAATGGGGTAGAATCCATCTTTAAAAGGGGTCCCTGATGGTGGAGACTCCCTCTTTAAAAGGGGTCTCTGAAGGCGAGAATCTCTCTTTAAAAGGGGTCCCTGATGGTGGAGACTCTCTCTTTAAAAGGGGTCCCAGATGGTGTAGAATTTTTATTTAAAAGTTGTCCCTGATGTTGGGACTCTCTTTTTAAAAGGGGACCCTGATAGTGAGACTCTCTCTTTAAAAGTGGTCCCTGATGGTGGAGACTCTCTCTTTAAAAGGGGTGCCTTGATGGTGGAGACTCCCTCTTTCAAAGGGGTCTCTGATGGTGAGAAACTCTCTTTAAAAGGGGTCCCTGATAGTGAGACTCTCTGTTTAAAAGGTGTCCCTGATGGTGTGGACTCTCTTTAAAAGGGGCCCCTGATGGGGGAGACTCTCTCTTAAAAAGGGGTCTTTGATGGTGGAGATTCTCTCTTTAAAACGGTTCCCTGATGGTGGAGACTGTCTCTTAAAAAGGGGTCCCTGATGGGGGAGACTCCCTCTTTAAAAGGGGTCCCTGATGGTCGAGACTCCTTCTTTAAAAGGGGTCTCTGATGCTGAGACACTCTCTTTAAAAGGAGTCCCTGATGGTGGAGACTCTCTCTTTAAATGGTGTCCCTAATGGTGGAGACTCTTTCTTTAAAAGGGGTCCCTGATGGGGGAGACTCTCTCTTTAAAATGGGTCCCTGATGGTGAGACTCTCTCTTTAAAAGGGGTCCCTGATAGTTAGACTCCCTGTTTAAAAGGTGTCCCTGATGGTGGAGACTCTCTCTTTAAAAGGGGCCCCTGATGGGGATGACTCTCTCTTTAAAAGGGGTCTTTGATGGTGGTGATTATCTCTTTAAAAGGGTTCCCTGATGGTGGAGACTCTCTCTTTAAAAGGGGTGCCTTGATGGTGGAGACTCTCTCTTTAAAAGGTGTGCCTAATGGTGAGACTCTCTCTTCAAAAGTGGTCACTGATGGTGGAGACTCTCACTTTAAAAGTGTCACTGATGGAGAGACTCTCTCTTTAAAAGGGGTCCCTGATGGTGGAGACTCTCGCTTTAAAATGGATCTCTGATGGCGAGACTCTCTCTTTGAAAGTGGACCCTGATGGTGAGACTCTCTCTTTAAAAGGTCTACCTGATGGTGGAGACTCTCTCTTTAAAAGAGGTCCCTAATGGGGTAGAATCCATCTTTAAAAGGGGTCCCTGATGGTGGAGACTCCCTCTTTAAAAGGGGTCTCTGAAGGCGAGAATCTCTCTTTAAAAGGGGTCCCTGATGGTGGAGACTCTCTCTTTAAAAGGGGTCCCAGATGGTGTAGAATTTTTATTTAAAAGTTGTCCCTGATGTTGGGACTCTCTTTTTAAAAGGGGACCCTGATAGTGAGACTCTCTCTTTAAAAGGGGTGCCTTGATGGTGGAGACTCCCTCTTTCAAAGGGGTCTCTGATGGTGAGAAACTCTCTTTAAAAGGGGTCCCTGATAGTGAGACTCTCTGTTTAAAAGGTGTCCCTGATGGTGTGGACTCTCTTTAAAAGGGGCCCCTGATGGGGGAGACTCTCAATCTCTCTTTAAAAGGGGTCCTTGATGGTGGAGACTCTCTATTTAAAAGGGGTCCCAGATGGAGTAGACTTTTTCTTTAAAAGGGGTCCCTGATGGGGGAGACTCCCTCTTTAAAAGGGGTCCCTGATGGTGGAGACTCCCTCTTTGATAGGGGTCTCTGATGGTGAGGCTCTCTCTATAAAAGTTGTCCCTGATGGTGAGACTCTCTCTTTAAAAGGGTCCCTGATGGTGAGACTCTCTCTTTAAAAGGGGTCCCTGATGGTGAGACTCTCTCTTTAAAAGTGGTCCCTGATGGTGAGACTCTCTATTTAAAAGGGGTCCCAGATGGTGTAGACTTTTTCTTTAAAAGGGGTCCCTGGATCGTTAAAAGGGGTCCCTGATGGTGAGACTCTCTCTTTAAAAGTGGTCCCTGATGGTGAGACTCTCTATTTAAAAGGGGTCCCAGATGGTGTAGACTTTTTCTTTAAAAGGGGTCCCTGATCGGGGAGACTCCCTCTTTAAAAGGGTTCCCTGATGTTGGGACTCTCTCTTTAAATGGGTTCTCTGATGGTGAGACACTCTTTCTAAAAGGGGTCCCTGATGTTGGAGACTCTCTCTTTAAAAGGAATTCCTGATGGAGAAACTCTCTCTTTAAAATGTGTCCCTGATGGCGGAGACTCCCTCTTTAAAAGGGGTCCTGATGGTGGAGACTCTCTCTTTAAAAGGGGTCCCTGATGGTGAGACTCTCTCTTTAAATGGGTAACTGATGGTGGAGACTCTCTCTTTCAAAGGGGTCCCTGATGGGGGATACTCTCTCTTTAAATGGGGTCCCTGATGGTGGAGACTCTCTCTTTAAAAGGGGTCCTGATGGTGGAGACTCTCTCTTTAAAAGGGTCCCTGATGGTGAGACTCTCTCTTTAAACGGGTAACTGATGGTGGAGACTCTCTCTTTAAAAGGGGTCCTGATGGTGGAGACTCCCTCTTTAAAAGGGTCCCTGATGGTGAGACTCTCTCTTTAAACGGGTAACTGATGGTGGAGACTCTCTCTTTAAAAGTCGTCACTTATGGTGAGACTGTCACTTTAAAAGTGTCCCTGATGGACAGACTCTCTCTTTAAAAGCTGTCCCTGATGGTGGAGAAGCTCTCTTTAAAAGGGGACTCTGATGGTGAGTCTCTTTAAAAGGTGTTCCTAATGGTGGGGAACTCTCTTTAAAAGGGGTCCCTGATGGTGGGACTCTCTCTTTAAAAGGGGTCTCTGATGGTGAGATACTCTCTTTAAAAGGGGCCACTGATGGTGGAGACTCTCTCTTTAAAAGGGGTCCCTGATGGTGGAGACTCTCTCTTTAAAAGGGGTCCCTGATAGTGAGACTCTCTGTTTAAAAGGTGTCCCTGATGGTGGAGACTCTCTCTTTAAAAGGGGTCCCTGATGGGGGAGACTCCCTCATTAAAAGGGGTCCCTGATGGTGGAGACTCCCTCTTTAAAAGGGGTCTCTGATGGTGAGAAACTCTCTTTAAAAGGGGCCCCTAATGGTGGAGACTCTCTCTTCAAAAGGAGTCCCTGATGGTGGAGACTCTCTCTTTAAAAGGTGTCCCTGATGGTGGAGACTCTTTCATTAAAAGGGGTCCCTGATGGGAGAGACTCTCTCTTTAAAAGGTGTCCCTGATGGTGAGACTCTCTCTTTAAACGGTGTCCCTGATGGTGAGACTCTCTCTTTAAAAGGGATCCCTGATGGTGAGACTCTCTCTTTAAACGGTGTCCCTGATGGTGAGACTCTCTCTTTAAAAGGGGTACCTGATGGGGGAGACTCTCTCTTTAAAAGGGATCTCTGATGGTGGAGATTCTCTCTTTAAAAGGGGTCCCTGATGTTGGAAACGCTCTCTTTAAAACGGGTCTATGATGGTAAAGATTCTGTCTTTAAAAGGAGTTCCTGATGGTGGAGACTCTCTCTTTAAATGGGGTCCCTGATGGTGCTGACACCCACTTAAAAAGTGGTCTCTGATTGTGAGACTCTCTCTTTAAAATTGGTCCCTGATGGTAAGACTGTCACTTTAAAAGTGTCCCTGATGGACAGACTCTCTCTTTAAAAGGGGTCCCTGATGGTGGAGACTCCCTCTTTAAATGGGTTCTCTGATGGTGAGACACTCTTTCTAAAAGGGGTCCCTGATGGTGAGACTCTCTCTTTAAAAGGAATTCCTGATGGTGGAGACTCTCTCTTTAAAATGCGTCCCTGATGGCGGAGACTCCCTCTTTAAAAGGGGTCCTGATGGTGGAGACTCTCTCTTTAAAAGGGGTCCTGATGGCGGAGACTCCCTCTTTAAAAGGGGTCCTGATGGTGGAGACTCTCTCTTTAAAAGGGGTTCCTGATGGTGAGACTCTCTCTTTAAATGGGGTCCTGATGGTGGAGACTCTCTCTTTAAATGGGTTCCTGATGGTGAGACTCTCTCTTTAAAGGGGTCCTGATGGTGGAGACTCTTTAAAAGGGGTCCCTGATGGTGGAGACTCTCTCTTTAAAAGGGGTCCCTGATGGTGGATACTCTCTCTTTAAATGGGGTCCCTGATGGTGGAGACTCTCTCTTTAAAAGGGGTCTCTGATGGTGAGTCTCTTTAAAAGGGGTCCTGATGGTGGAGACTCTCTCTTTAAAAGGGTCCCTGATGGTGAGACTCTCTCTTTAAACGGGTAACTGATGGTGGAGACTCTCTCTTTAAAAGTCGTCACTTATGGTGAGACTGTCACTTTAAAAGTGTCCCTGATGGACAGACTCTCTCTTTAAAAGCTGTCCCTGATGGTGGAGAGCTCTCTTTAAAAGGGGACTCTGATGGTGAGTCTCTTTAAAAGGTGTCCCTAATGGTGGGGAACTCTCTTTAAAAGGGGTCCCTGATGGTGGGACTCTCTCTTTAAAAGGGGTCTCTGATGGTGAGATACTCTCTTTAAAAGGGGCCACTGATGGTGGAGACTCTCTCTTTAAAAGGGGTCCCTGATGGTGGAGACTCTCTCTTTAAAAGGGGTCCCTGATAGTGAGACTCTCTGTTTAAAAGGTGTCCCTGATGGTGGAGACTCTCTCTTTAAAAGGGGTCCCTGATGGGGGAGACTCCCTCATTAAAAGGGGTCCCTGATGGTGGAGACTCCCTCTTTAAAAGGGGTCTCTGATGGTGAGAAACTCTCTTTAAAAGGGGCCCCTGATGGTGGAGACTCTCTCTTCAAAAGGAGTCCCTGATGGTGGAGACTCTCTCTTTAAAAGGTGTCCCTGATGGTGGAGACTCTTTCTTTAAAAGGGGTCCCTGATGGGAGAGACTCTCTCTTTAAAAGGGATCCCTGATGGTGAGACTCTCTCTTTAAACGGTGTCCCTGATGGTGAGACTCTCTCTTTAAAAGGGGTACCTGATGGGGGAGACTCTCTGTTTAAAAGGGATCTCTGATGGTGGAGATTCTCTCTTTAAAAGAGGTCCCTGATGTTGGAAACGCTCTCTTTAAAACGGGTCTATGATGGTAAAGATTCTGTCTTTAAAAGGAGTTCCTGATGGTGGAGACTCTCTCTTTAAATGGGGTCCCTGATGGTGCTGACACCCACTTAAAAAGTGGTCTCTGATTGTGAGACTCTCTCTTTAAAATTGGTCCCTGATGGTAAGACTGTCACTTTAAAAGTGTCCCTGATGGACAGACTCTCTCTTTAAAAGGGTTCCCTGATGGTGGAGACTCTCTCTTTAAAAGGGGTCCCTGATGGTGGAGACTCTCTCTTTAAAAGGGGTCCCTGATGGTGGAGACTCTCTCTTTAAAAGGGGTCCCTGATGGTGGAGACTCTCTCTTTAAAAGGGGTCCCTGATGGTGGAGACTCTCTCTTTAAAAGGGGTCCCTGATGGTGGAGACTCTCTCTCTAATAGGGGTCCTTGATCGTGGAGACTCCCTCTTTAAAAAGGGGCTCTGATGGTGAGTCTATTTAAAAGGGGTCCCTAATGGTGGGACACTCTCTTTAAAAGGGTTCCCTGATGGATGAGATTCTCGCTTTAAAAGGGGTCCCTGATGGTTGGACTCTCTCTTTAAAAGGTGTATCTGATGGTGGAGACTCTCTCTTTAAAAGGGGCGCCTGATGGTGGAGACACTTTTTTTAAAAGGGGTCGCTGATGTTGGAGACTCTCTCTTTAAAAGGAATTCCTGATGGTGGAGACTCCCTCTTTATAATGTGTCCCTAATGGGGGAGACTCCCTCTTTAAAAGTGGTCCTGATGGTGAAGACTCTCTCTTTAAAAGGGGTCACTGATGGTGGAGACTCTCTCTTTAATAGGTGTCCCTAATGGTGAGACTCTCTCTTTAAAAGGGGTCCCTGATGGCGGCAACCCCGGACCTGGGTGGAGCAGCATCGGCGAGGAGCGGAGCTTAAAAGGCGGCAGCGGACCAGGTAGGCCCACAGCAACCCCGGACCTGGGTGGAGCAGCATCGGTGAGGAGCGGAGCTTAAAAGGCGGCAGCGGACCAGGTAGGCCCACAGCAGCCTCGGACCTGGGTGGAGCAGCATCGGTGAGGAGCGGAGCTTAAAAGGCGGCAGCGGACCAGGTAGGCCCACAGCAGCCTCGGACCTGGGTGGAGCAGCATCGGCGAGGAGCGGAGCTTAAAAGGCGGCAGCGGACCAGGTAGGCCCACAGCAGCCTCGGACCTGGGTGGAGCAGCATCGGCGAGGAGCGGCGCTTAAAAGGCGGCAGCGGACCAGGTGGGCTTTCACCAAGCCGAGAGCAGGAGACGGGTAAAAATAATCGAAGTGTGACGTCACCAGCAAGCAGGTAAGTGATTGGTTGGTGAGTATTTCTCTTTTTTTTATACAAAACTTAAATTCCATAGTTTATAGTTTCTCGGGTATCTGTGGTGTAGCGGAGACTGCTGGCATAAATTAACTGAAGGGTAAATAATATTTTTTTAATTAATTACATAGAATGGGAGAGCAGGTGATGTGTTACTGCTGCAATATGTGGGAGCTGGTGGACACCATTGATGTTCACGGTGATCACATTTGCAGTAAGTGTTGGCTGCTCGAGGAACTCCGGCTCCGTGTTGATGAGCTGGAGACCGAGCTTCAAACACTGCGACACATCAGGGAGGGGGAGAGTTACCTGGACTCCGTGTTTCAGGAGGTAGTCACACCAATTAGAGTAACTAATTCAGAAATAGCCCGGGGTCAGGGACAGGAAGGTGTGACTACGAGTGAGGCAGGTACAGGGATCCAGGAGGTAGTGTTGGAGGAGCCGCAGTCCTTGCTCTTGTCCAACAGGTTCGAGGCTCTTACTCCCTGTGTGGATAGGAGCGGGGACTGCAGGGAGGATGAGCAACCGGGCCACAGCACCGTGGTATGGGGGGCCATTCAAGTGGGGGGAGTAAATAGAAATGTTGTTGTGGTAGGGGATAGTATCATTAGGGGGATAGATAGGGTTCTTTGCAGCCAAGGGCGAGAGTCCCGAAGGCTGTGTTGCCTGCCCGGTGCCAGGGTTAAGGACATCTCCTCTGGGCTGGAGAGAAACTTGGAGTGGGAGGGGGAGGATCCAGTTGTCATGGTCCATGTTGGTACCAATAACATAGATAGGACAAGGAAAGAGGTTCTGCTGAGGGATTTTGAGCAGCTAGGGACCAAATTAAAAACCAGAACCTCGAGGGTAATAATCTGTGGATTACTACCTGAGCCACGAGCAAATTTGGCTAGGGTAAATAAAATCAGGGAGTTGAATGCGTGGCTCAAAGACTGGTGTGGGAAAAATGGGTTTTGCTTCTTGGGGCACTGGCACCAGTACTGGGACAGGAGAGAGCTGTTCCGTTGGGACGGACTTCACTTGGCCAGTGCTGGGACTAGTGTCCTGGCGAATCGAATAACTAGGGCTGTAGAGAGGGCTTTAAACTAATTAGTGGGGGGGAGGATTCAAGAGAGCAAAAAATAAAAATGACAACAGAGAGGGAGATAGACATAGGTAGCAGTAGTGGAATCACAAACCAGAGCGTGTCAGGAAGGGACAGAGTATGTGGAGTAAAAGGTAAAGTGGTAAAAACTGAAAAAGCAGGAACTAAGTGCCACAAAGCATATTTGAAAGTTCTCTATCTGAATGCACGTAGCATTCGTAACAAAATAGATGAGTTAATGGCACAAATAATTACATATGGTTATGATATTGTGGCCATTACAGAAACATGGCTGCAGGGTGACAATGCCTGGGAATTAAACATACCAGGTTATTTAACGATCAGGAAGAACAGGCAGGAAGGAAGGGGAGGTGGGGTGGCTATGTGAATAAAGGAAGGAATCACTGTAATACAGAGTAATGATATTGGGTCAAAAAACCATGATAATGAAACAGTTTGGGTGGAGATAAGGAATAATAAGGGGAAAAAAAACACTAGTGGGCGTAGTCTATAGGCATCCGAACAGTTGCAACTCTGTTGGACGGAGTATCAATCAGGAAATAGTTGAGGCATGTAAAAAGGGAACATCTATAATTATGGGGGATTTTAACTATCATATTAATTGGACAAATCAAATGGGGCAGGGCTGCCTTGAGGATGAGTTCATTGAGTGTATTAGGGATGGGTTTCTTGAGCAGTATGTAACTGAACCGACCAGGGGGCAAGCAACCTTAGATCTGGTCCTGTGTAACGAGACAGGATTAATTAAAAATGTCCTAGTAAAGGATCCCCTTGGAATGAGTGACCATAACATGGTTGAATTCCATATTCAATTAGAGGGTGAGAAGGTTGGATCTCAAACAAGCGTGCTAAGCTTTAATAAAGGTGACTATGAAGGTATGCGAGCGGAATTGAGTAGAGTGGATTGGGAAAATAGATTAAAGGGTAAGACGATACATGATCAGTGGTGTACATTCAAGGAGTTATTTTACAACTTCCAAAAAATATATATTCCACTGACAAAGGATTGGGAAAACTTTAAAAGGCAGCAAAAAAACCCAAAAAGATTGATTAAGAAAGGGAAGATAGATTATGAAAGTAAATTAGAAAAAAATATAAAAACAAATAGTAAGAGTTTTTATAGTTATATAAAAAGAAAAAGGGTGGCTAAAGTAAATGTTGGTCCCTTAGAGGATGAGACAGGGAAATTAATGGTGGGAAATATGGAGATGGCAAAAACACTGAATGAATATTTTGTATCAGTCTTTACAGTAGAGGACACTAAGAATATCCCAACACTGGACAAACAGGGGGCTATAGGGGGAGAGGACCTAAACACGATCAAAATCACTAAGGAAGTGGTACTCGGTAAAATAATGGGACTCAAGGCGGATAAATCACCTGGACCTGATGGCTTACATCCTAGAGTCTTGAAGGAAGTGGCGGTAGGGATTGTGGATGCATTGGTAATAATTTTTCGAAACTCCCTGGATTCCGCTAAAGTCCCGGCAGACTGGAAAATTGCTAATGTAACACCCTTATTTAAAAAGGGCAGTAGACAGAAGGCTGGTAACTATAGACCGGTTAGCCTAACATCTGTGGTAGGTAACATTTTGGAGTCCATTATTAAGGAAACAGTAACAGGACATTTGGTTAATCATAATTTAATAGGACAAAGTCAGCATGGTTTTACGAAGGGGAATTCATGTTTGACAAATTTGCTGGAGTTCTTTGAGGAAGTAACACACAGGGTGGATAAAGGGGAACCAGTGGACGTAGTGTATTTAGACTTCCAAAAGGCATTTGACAAGGTGCCACACAAAAGATTATTGCTTAAGATAAAAAATCACGGGATTGGGGGTAATATTCTGGCATGGATAGAGGATTGGCTATCTAACAGAAGGCAAAGAGTTGGGTTAAATGGTTCATTCTCAGACTGGCAATCAGTAACTAGTGGTGTTCCACAGGGGTCAGTGCTGGGTCCCCAACTCTTTACAATCTATATTAACGATTTGGAGGAAGGGACCAAGTGTAACATATCAAAATTTGCAGATGATATTAAGATGGGAGGGAAAGTGGTGAGTGAGGAGGACATAAAAAACCTGCAAGGGGACATAGACAGACTAAGTAAGTGGGCAGAGATTTGGCAGATGGAATACAACACTGGAAAGTGTGAGGTGATGCACTTTGGCAGGAAAAATCCCAGAGCAATTTATTATCTTAATGGCAAGAAACTGGAGAGTACTGAAGTGCAAAGGGATCTGGGGGTCCTGGTGCACGAAACTCAAAAAGTTAGTATGCAGGTGCAGCAAGTGATTAAGAAGGCAAATGGAATGCTGGCTTTCATTGCTAGGGGGATAGAATATAAAAACAGGGAGGTATTGCTTCAGTTGTACAAGGTATTGGTGAGACCGCACCTGGAATACTGCATACAGTTTTGGTGTCCTTACTTAAGAAAAGACATCCTTGTTCCTCGAGGCAGTACAAAGAAGGTTCACTCGGTTAATCCCGGGGATGAGGGGATGGACATATGAGGAGAGGTTGGGTAGATTGGGACTCTATTCATTGGAGTTCAGAAGAATGAGAGGCGATCTTATTGAAACATATAAGATTGTGAAGGGGTTGGATCGGGTGGATGCGGTGAGGATGTTCCCAATGATGGGTGACACTAGAACTAGGGGACATAGTCTTAGAATAAGGGGCTGCTCTTTCAAAACTGAGATGAGGAGGAACTACTTCACTCAGAGGGTGGTAGGTCCATGGAATATGCTGCCACAAAAAGCTGTAGAAGCTAAATCATTAAATAAATTTAAAACAGAAATAGACAGTTTCCTAGAAGTAAAGGGCATTAAGGGTTACGGGGAGCGGGCAGGAATTTGGACATGAGTCTAGGTTCGGATCGGTCATGGCCCTGTGGGTAGTGGAGCGGGCCCAGGGACCGTGTAGCCTGATTCTGCTCCTATTTCGTGTGTGCAATTCTGTTAGGTTCATGAGATGGTTCTGTGATAGTAGATAGTAGATTGGCGGTTAGGATCAGATCAGCCATGATCTCATTGAATGGCGGAGCAGGCGCGAGGGGCCGATTGGCCTACTCCTGCTCCTATTTCTTATGTTCTTATGTTCTTAAATGGTGTCCCTATTGGAGAGACTTTCTCTTTAAAAGGGGTCACTGAAGGTGGAGACCCTCACTTTAAAAGTGTTCCTGATGGAGAGACTCTCTCTTTAAAAGGGGTCCCTGATGGTGGAGACTCTCTTTTAAAAGCTGTCCCTGATGGGGGAGACTCCCACTTTAAAAAGGTTCCTGATGGTGGAGACTCCCTCTTTAAAAGGGGTCCCTGATTTGGGAGACTCCCTCTTTAAAAGGGGTCCCTGATGGTGGAGACTCCCTCTTTAAAAGTTGTCCCTGATGGTGGGACTCTCTCTTTAAATGGGGTCCCTGAGGGTGGAGACTCTCTCTTTAAAAGTGTCCATGATGATGGAGACTGCCTCTTAAAAAGCGGTCCCTGATGGTGGAGACTTCCACTTTAAAAGGGGTCCCTGATGGGGGAGACTCCCTCTTTAAAAGGGGACCCTGATGGTGAGACTCTCTCTTTAAAAGGGGTCCCTGATGGTGGAGACTCTTTCTTTTAAAGGGGTCCCAGATGGTGGAGGCTTTTTCTTTAAAAGGTGTCCCTGATGGGGGAGGCTCTCTCTTTAAAAGGGGTCCCTGATGGTGGAGACTCTCTCTTAAAAAGGTGTCCCTGATGGTGGAGATTCTCTCTTTAAAAGGGGTCCCTGATGGTGAGAGTCACTCTTTAAAAGTTGTACCTGATGGTGGGACTCTCTCTTTAAAAGGTGTCCCTGATGGTGGAAACTCTCTCTTTAAAAGAGCTCCCTGATGGCGAGACTCCCTTTTTAAAAGGGGTCCCTGATGGTGGAGGCTCACTCTTTAAAATGGGTCCCTGATTTGGGAGACTCCCTCTTTAAAAGGGGTCCCTGATGGTGGAGACTCCCGCTTTAAAAGGGGCCCCTGATGGTGAGACTCTCTCGTTAAATGGGGTCTCTGATGGTGGAGACTCTCTCTTTAAAAGGGGCCCCTGATGTTGAGACTCTCTCTTTAAAAGGGGCCTCTGATGGTGGAGACTCTCTCTTTAAAAGGGGTCTCGGATGGCGAGACTCCCTCTTTAATAGGGGTCCCTGATGGTGGAGACTCCCTCTTTAAAAGGGGTCCCTGATGGGGGAGACTCCCTCTTTAAAAGGGGTCCCTGGTGGTGGAGACTCCCTCCTTAAAAGGGGTCTCTGAAGGCGATAAACTCTCTTTAAAAGGGATCCTTGATGGTGGAGACTCTCTCTTTAAAAGGGGTCCCTGATGGTGGAGACTCTCTCTTTAAAAGGGGTCCCTGATGGCGAGAATCCCTCTTTAAAAGGGGTCCCTGATGGTGGAGACTCACTCTTTAAAATGGGTCCCTGATTTGGGAGACTCCCTCTTTAAAAGGGGTCCCTGATGGTGGAGACTCCCTCTTTAAAAGGGGTCACTGATGGTGGAGACTCCCTCTTTAAACGGGGCCCCTGATGGTGGAGACTCTCTCTTTAAAAGGGCTCCCTGATGGTGGAGACTCTCTCTTTAAAAGGGCTCTGTGATGGTGGAGACTCTCTCTTTAAATGGTGTCCCTGATGGTGAGACTCTCACTTTAAAAGGGATCTGTGATGGTGAGACTCTCTCTTTAAAAGGTGTCCCAGATGATGGAGAAACCCTCGTTAAATGGGGTCTCTGATGGTGAGACACTCTCTTTAAAAGGGGCCCCTGATGGTGGAAACTCTCTCTTTAAAAGGGGTGCCTGATGGTGGAGACTCTCTCTTTGAAAGGAGTCCCTGATGGTGAGACTCACTCTTTAAAAGGTGTCTCTGATGTTGAGACACTCTCTTTAAAAGGGGCCCCTGATGGTGGAGACACTCTCTTTAAAAGGGGTCCCTGATGGTGGAGACTCTCTCTTTGAAATGTATCCCTGATGGGGGAGTATCCCTCTTTAAAAGGGGTCCTGATGGTGGAGACTCTCTCTGTAAAAGGAGTCTCTGATGGTGAGACTCTCTCTTTAAAATGGGTCTTGATGGTGGAGACTCTCTCTTTAAAAGTGGTTCCTGATGGTGGAGACTCCCTCTTTAAAATGTATCCCTGATGGGGGAGTATCCCTCTTTAAAAGGGGTCCTGATGGTGGAGACTCTCTCTTTAAATGGGGTCCCTGATGGTGAGACTCTCTCTTTAAAAGGTGTCTCTGATTGTGGAGACGCTCTCTTTAAAAGGGGTCCCTGATGTTGGAGACTCTCACTTTAAAAGTGTTCCTGATGGAGAAACTCTCTCTTTAAAAGGGGTCCCTGATGGTGGAGACTTTCTCTTTAAAAGGTCTACCTGATGGTGAGACTCTCTCCTAAAAAGGGGTCCCTGATGTTGGAGACTCTCACTTTAAAAGTGTTCCTGATGGGGAAACTCTCTCTTTAAAAGGGGTCCCTGATGGTGGAGACTCTGCCTTTAAAAGGGGTTCCTTATTGTGAGAATCTCTCTTTAAAAGGTGCCCCTGATGGTGAGACTCTCTCTTTAAAAGGTGTACCAGATGGTGGAGACTCTCTTTTAAAAGGGTTCCCTGATGGGGGAGACACCCTCTTTAAAAACGTATCTAATGGAGGAGATTCTCTCTTTAAAAGGGGTTCCTGATGGTGGAGACTCTCTCTTTAAAATGGGTCCCTGATGGTGGAGACTCTCTCTTTAAAAGGGGTCACTGCTGCCGAAACTCTCTCTTGAGAAGTGTTCCCTGATGGTGAGAATCTCTCTTTAAAAGGTCTACCTGATGGTGGAGACTCTCTCTTTGAAAGGGGTCCCTGATGGGGGAGAATCCATCTTTAAAAAGGTCCCTGATGCTGGAGACACCCTCTTTAAATGGGGTCTCTGATCGTGAGTCTCTTTAAAAGGGGTCCCTGATGGGGGAGAATCCATCTTTAAAAGGGGTCCCTGACGGTGGAGACTCCCTCTTTAAAAGGGGTCTCTGAAGGCGAGAATCTCTCTTTAAAAGGGGTCCGAGAAGAAGATTGTGTTTGGAAATGGAGATTTGATCACGTACAATCTGCAACCTTCCCAGTTCCTGTCCGGGTTCAGGATGGAACTTTTGGAGAGAGATGAATCTGTCCAGAGCGTGGTGTACACATTCCCGCACCTCACCATCCAAGAGTTTGTAGCCACACTCACACAATTCCTGACTCCAGATCCCGGGGACATCCTGAAACTCCTCAGAGAAGCCCACAGCAAGGAAGATGGACGATTTGAGATATTTCTCCGTTTTGTTGCTGGTCTCTCCTCCCCACAGGCAGCTCGGCCCCTGGAGGAGTTTCTGGGTCCATTTCTTCATCAAACCACCTGCCGAGTGATTGACTGGGTGAAGGAGAAGGTTGAAGGACAGATTGGGAACACAGAGAGTGAAACTGGGAAAAGGGACCTCCTGAACACATTCCACTACCTGTTTGAGTCTCAGAATAAAGCACTGGCTCGGAAAACAGTGGGATCTGTGGAATCACTTACATTTAGTAGATTGACATTGACCCCGATTTACTGTGCGGTCCTGTCTCATGTTATTGGACTCTGTGATACAATAGAAATCCTCGATCTACAGAAAAGCTACATTGAGTGTGAGGGACTCCAGCGGCTGGGACCCGTACTGCACACATGCCGGGTGTTGAGGAAACTGTTTATTTGTCTCTAACTGTTGGGTGAATTGTAGAACAGTCAGGGATTGTGTTGTTGCTCCGTAATGTAGGGAAACAAACAGTTCAGTTCAACCAGAGAGAAGCAGATTCAACACAAATATGTCTAATAATAAGAGGATCGGTTAGTAATTCCCTCAGGACTGGAGAATCCAGAATGGATCCTTGTGAACAAGTAGGGATTTTACAGTCTTTATCAGATCAGCAAATACAGGTCACTGAGAGTCTGATAATTTAATTACAATAAATCATATTTAATAAGGGTGGACAGTGGAATGTAAACATAAAATATAATCCGGCAGTAAAATAAAATTAATTTAAAATGTTTTCCACATCCACCATTTCAACTAGAAACAGGAGAGAAACCCGAGTTTAAATCACTAACAGTTCGATATTTACTCCAATACCGTGCAGGGTGTGTCCTGTCGAGGGGGTAGTTTCCTGGATTGGGAATATTGGGGAATCGGGAATTCTTTCAGCTGTAAATGTTTACAATTATTCACAGTCCTGAACATTGAGTAAAGATTGATATTCAGGATCTTAAACCTGCCGGTGAAAAGGTTCCAATCTAACCGGAGTACAGACACACACCGGCCAGCGGTGGGGCCTCGCACACAGCGGGCGGCTCCTGGGTAAACCGGGGGCAGTGAACCCGGGAATTCCCCATAATCCGCCCCCTGTGTGTGAGGCCCCGCTCGGGGAGGGAACTTCCGAAAATTCCCCAAAAACTGTCGGGCCAGTTACACCTGAAATAAATGTAGACCCAGTTTAATGGGAATAAAGTGAGAGACTCACCTCCCCTATAAACTAGGAGCACAGGGACATTTAAAACTTGTAACGGGACAGAATAAACTCTATTGCTGCTATTGACAAACATTCACTATAAGCCCTCTGACTCCCACAGCTACCTGGAATACACTTCCTCACACCTCGCTTCCTGCATTGAAGCTGGTCCATTCTCCCAGTTTCTACGTCACTGCTGTATCTGCTCTGATGATGCCAAGTTTCATACTAGTGCTTCCGACATGTCTTCCTTTTCCCTCAACCGAGGATTCCCCTCTACCGTGGTGACATGGCTCTTGACCGTGTTCATTCTATTTCCCACAATTCTGCCCTCACCCCTTCCCCTCCCACCCGGAACCACGATAGGGTTCCCCTTGTCCTCACCTTTCACCCCAGCAGCCTCCACATTCAACGGATCATCCTCCGTCACCTCCAGCGTGATCCCACCACCAAACACATCTTCCCCTCACCTCCCCTTTCAGCATTCTGAAGGGACCGCTCCCTCCACGACACCCTCGTCCACTCCTCAATCACCCCCAACACCCCTTCCCCTTCCCACGGCACCTTCCCGTGCAAGCGCAGGTGATTCAACACCTGCCCTTTTACCTCTTCCCTTCCCACTGTCCAGGGCCCCAAACACTCCTTCCAGGTGAAACAGCGATTTACTTGTACTTCTTGCAATTTAGTATACTGTATTCGCTGCTCACGATGTGGTCTCCTCTACATTGGGGAGACCAAACGCAGATTGGGTGCCTGCTTTGCGGAACACCTCCGCTCAGTCCGTAAGTGTGACCCCGAGCTTCTGGTTGCCTATCCCTTTAATTCTCTGCTCCACTCCCACTCTGATCTCTCCATTCTCGGCCTCTTACACTCTTCCAACAAAGTACAACATAAGATCGAGGAACAGACCTCATCTTTCAATTAGGCGCTTTACAGCCTTCTGGACTCAACATCGAGTTGATCAATTTCAGATTATAAACTCGGCCCCTATTTTACTTTTTTCATGATTGTTTTTCCTTTTCCCTTGTTTCCCCTTTATGACAGCTGTTGATGATTCTGCCATTGCCATTCACACCTCATCCAGATTCATCTTTTGATTTTAACTTGTCCCATTCCCAGCTCCTTTTGCTGCACCATCATCCCTTTTGTCTTTTAATCTCTCCTGTCTTCCACGGACTGAGAGTGACAGTGTGACCATTGCAATTGATGTGTTTCTGCAAATTGCAGAGACTGTGTGAGTGTGTGTGTCATGTTACTGTAAATTTTAGTTCAATGTGGGTGGGAGGGAGTCTGTGTGAGTGAGAGACAGACAGACAGACGGTGAGAGCGAGAGACACATGAAATCAAAAGGTAAGTAGCATAATAGAAAGTCTGTTTCTGTAGGCCACAGAGTGAAAAGATAAGATACTGAAAACTGTCTTTTTGGTTTTAATCTTCCAACACGGCCGTCATCTCTCTGCACGCTGTGAGTGTGTGTGTGAGAGAGAGAGAGGGCAAAAGCTGGTGTTTGTGTGAGATGTGGTTTGCTGTCTTATTACCTGCTGTTGTTGTATTAAACCCTATTGATTTCATTCTGGCCTGGTCCACATGTAATGCTGTTGTGTATCACTTTATTGCACTTTATTTCATTTCACTTTACTTGAAGACAGACAGTCAGTCAGTGAGATACTGAAAAATGTCTTTGTGGACTGTCTGACAATAAAAGCTGCTCTGGGATCTTTGCATTATTTTTATTCCACACTACTCAAATCAACACAAGGCAGGCAGGCTGGCAGGTAGTGAGAGAGACACATGAAATCAAGACAACATGCAGAATAGAAATAAAAACAGAAAATGCTGGAAATACTCAGTATGTTAAGCAGCATCAGTGGAGGTACAGAGAAACAGAGTAAATGTTTCAGCTCGATGACCTTTCGTCAGAACCTTTCCAGAATCTGACAAAAGTTAACCGAGCTGAAACATTAACTCTGTTTCTCTCTCTCTCCACAGATGCTGCCTTACCTGCTGAGTATTTCCAGCATTTTCTGATTTTATTTCAGATTTCCCTCTTCCACAACATTTGCTTTTGATGCAGAATGGAAAGCCTCTGTCTGTCGGCCTCAAAATTAAAAGATAAAATACTGAAAACTGTGTTTGCTTTTAAACTAAAAAACAGAGCAGAGCAATGATAGAAATCAACTTTCTTTCATTGCTGACTGTGATTTGTGGCAATTTTGCAGGGGTGTGTGTGTGTGTGCATTTGTGTGTGTGTGTGTGTGTGTGTGTGTGTGACACAGACAGTAAAAGCTGGTGTGTATGCAGGGCTTGTCTGTGTTCAAGTTATCTGTCGTGGGCAATGGTATTGCATCTCATGTCTGAAGAAAACAGAAAGTACAGACCATTAGATCATACTGATTTAATTCCAGATTGTGCTGTTGGTGCATCTTACTTTGCCTTTCATTCAAGAATTTAGTAAAAAGCAAATCTACATTTATACATCAAGCCATTTGATATTTTTCTGGACTGGACTTTATAGTGGAATGTTTGTGGAGTGTTTCATGGCACATCCTGCTGTGGGATCTTACTCTCCCCTTCAGCCCAACTCAAACAAGACAAGACCTTTTAAAAAAAATATATATCTATGTTATATTTTTTACATTATTTTCAGAATAATCCATTTGATTTTTTTCTGGACTGGGCTTTATTGGGGAATGTGCTTGGGATGTTTTCAGAGCAAAAGCTACTGTGCGATCTTTCCATTCATTTTATTACACTCCAGGCAAACCACAGACAGGCAGACATTTAGTGAACAGAAGTAAAGTATATATATTATTTATTCCTGATTGTATTTACTTCTTTTCACCCTCCCGGGCTTTCATTTCCTCTCGGGAATCCGGATTTCTGGGGCCTCGGCTTCAATTCTTCCTGTTTGATTGACCTCAACAAACATGGCCGCACAGCCAGGAAGTGACATCATCAAAAACTGACACTCCAGGCTGCACCCCTTTCAAATTAAATGTGTGTGTGTCTGTTTCTGCAAATTGCAGAGTCTGTCAGAGTCTGTGTGTCATGTTACTGTAAATTTTAGTTCAATGTGGGTGGGAGGGAGATTGTGTGAGTCAGACAGACAGACAGTCAGTGAGAGGGAGAGAGACATGAAATCAAAAGGCAAGTAGCAAAATAGAAAGCCTGTTTCTGTAGGCCACAAACTGAAAAGATAAGATACTGAAAAGTGTCTTTTTGGTTTTAATCTTCCAACACGGCAGTCATCCCTCTGCAGTCTGGCCAGGCTGTGAGTGTGTGTGAGACAGAAAGAGAGAGAGAGAGAGGGCAAAAGCTGGTGTTTGTGTGAGATGTGGTCTGCTGTCTTATTACCTGCTGTTGTTGTATTAAACCCTATTGATTTCATTCTGGCCTGGTCCACATGTAATGATGTTGTGTATCACTTTATTGCACTTTATTTCTTCACTTGAAGACAGACAGTCAGACACTGAGATACTGAAAAATCTCTTTGTGGACAGTCTGTCTCTGGGCTTTTTGCATTCTTTTTATTCCACTCTACTCAAATCAAGACAAGGCAGGCAGGCAATGAGAGAGACACATGAAATCAAGACAACATGCAGAATAGAAATAAAAAGATCAAATGCTGGAAATACTCAGTATGTTAGGCAGCATCAGTGGAGAAACAGAGTAAATGTTTCAGCTCGATGACCTTTCGTCAGAACCTTGCCAGAATCTGACAAAAGGTAATCAAGCTGAAACATTAACTCTGTTTCTCTCTCTCTCCACAGATGCTGCCTTATCTGCTGAGTATTTCCAACATTTTCTGTTTTTTTTTCAGATTTCCCACATCCACAGCCTTTGCTTTTGATGCAGATTAGAAAGCCTGTTTCTGTAGGCCGCAAAATGAAAAGATAAAATACGGAAAACTGTCTGTTTGCTTTTAAACTGCAAAACAGAGCAGAGCAATGATAGAAATCAACTTTATTTCATTGCTGACAGTGATTTGTGGCAATGTTAAGGCTGGCCTGTGTGTGTGTGTGAGAGAGAGACAGACAGACAGCAAAAGCTGGTGTGTATGCAGGGCTTGTCTGTGTTCAAGTTATCTGCCGTGTGCATTGGTACTGCATCTCATGTCTGAAAAAAACAGAAAGTATACTCCATTAGATCATACTGATTTAATTCCAGACTACGCTATGGTGGGATCTTACTTTGCCTTTCTTTCCAGAATTTTGTAAAAAGCAAATCTACAGATATACATCAAGCCATTTGATATTTTTATGGACTGGACTTTATAGGGGACTGTTTGTGGAGTGTTTCATGGCACATCCTGCTGTGGGATCTTACTCTCCCCTTCATCCCAAAACCAATAAGAGAAGACTGTTGTAAAAAAAAAGTATATATTATATTTTTTAAATTATTTTCAGAATAACCCATTTGACTTTTTCTGGTCTGGGCTTTATTGGGATTGTTTTCAGAGCAAAAGCTGCTGTGCGATCTTTCCATTCATTTTATTACACGCCAGGCAAACCACAGACAGGCAGACATTTTATTAACAAATGTAATGAATATATATTATTATTTAATCCTGATTGTTTTTACTTCTTTTCACAGTCCCGGGCTTTCATTTCCTCTCGGGGAGCCAGATTTCTGGGGCCTCGGCTTCACTTCTTCCTGTTGGACTGTCTTCATCAAACATGGCCGCACAGCCAGAAAGGGACATCATCAAAATAGACACTCCCAGGCTGCACCCCTTTCAAAATGGATGTGTGAGTGTGTCTGTATGTGTGTGGGTATCTGTGTGTCTGCAAATTGCAGAGACTGTGTGATTGTGTGTGTCAGGTTACTGTAAATTTTAGTTCAATGTGGGTGGGAGGGAGACTGTGAGTGACAGACAGACAGCCAGTCAGTGAGAGCGAGAGAGACATGAAATCAAAAGGCAAGTAGCAGAGTAGAAAGCCTGTTTCTGTAGGCCACAAAGTGAAAATAGAAGACAGTGAAAAGTCTGTTTTTGGTTCTAATATTCCAACACGGCAGTCATCCCTCTGCAGGCTGTGAGTGTGTGTGAGAGAGAGAGAGAGGGCAAAAGCTGGTGTTTGTGTGAGATGTGGTCTGCGGTCTTATTACCTGCTGTCGTTGAAATAAACCCTATTGATTTCATTCTGGCCTGGTCCACATGTAATGCTGTTGTGTATCACTTTATTGCACTTTATTTCATTTCACTTCACTTCGAGACAGACAGTCAGTCAGTGAGATACTGAAAAATGTCGTTGTGGACTGTCTGACAATAAAAGCTGCTCTGAGAACTTTTCATTCTTTTTATTCCACTCTACTCAAATCAAGACAAGGCAGGCAGGCAGGCTGGCAGGCAGTGAGACACATGAAATCAAGACAACAGGCAGAATAGAAATGAAAACAGAAAATGCTGGAAATACTCAGTATGTTCTGCAGCATCAGTGGAGATACAGAGAAACAGAGTAAATTTTTCAGCTCGATGACCTTTCGTCAGAACATTGCCAGAATCTGAAAAAAGGTAAACGAGCTGAAATATTAACACTGTTTCTCTTGCTCTCCAAACATGCTGCCTTACCTGCTGAGTATTTCCAGCATTTTCTGATTTTATTTCAGATTTCCCTCTTCCACAGCATTTGCTTTTGATGCAGAATGGAAAGCCTGTTTCTGTAGACCGCAAACTGATAAGATAAAATACTGGAAACTGTTTGCTTTTAAACTGCTAAACAGAGCAGAACAATGACAGAAATCCACCTTCTTTCATTGCTGACAGTGATTTGTGGCTATTTTAAGGCTGGCTGTGTGTGTGAGAGAGAGAGAGACAGACAGACAGCAAAAGCTGGTATGGATGCAGGGCTTGTCTGTGTTCAAGTTATCTGCCATGTGCATTGGTACTGCATCTCATGTCTGAAAAAAACAAAGTATATACCATTAGATCATTTTAATTTAATGCCAGACTGCACTGTTGTGGGATCTTACTTTGCCTTTCTTTCAAAAATGTTGTAAAAAGCAAATCACAAATATACATCTAGCCATTTGATATTTTTCTGGACTGGACTTTATAGGGGAATGTTTGTGGAGTGTTTCATTGCACATCCTGCTGTGGGATCTTACTCTTCCCTTCAGCCCAACCCAAACAAGACAAGACATTTGTTATAAAAGTTAAATATTATATTTTTTAAATTATTTTCAGAATAATCCATTTGATTTTTTTCTGAACTGGGCTATATTGGGGAATGAGCTTAGGATATTTTCAAAGCAAAAGCTGCTGTGCGATCTTTCCATTAATTTTATTACACTCCAGGCAAACCACAGACAGGCAGACATTTAGTGAACAGAAGTAAAGTATATATATTCTTTATTGCTGATTGTATTTACTTCTTTTCACCCTGCTGGGCTTTCATTTCCTCTCGGGGACCCGGATTTCTGGGGCCTCGGCTTCACATCTTCCTGTTGGATTGTCCTCATCAAACATGGTCACACAACCAGGAAGGGACATCATCAAAAACTGACACTTCCAGGCTGCACCCTTTTCAAAATGGATGTGTGAGTGGGTGTCTGTGTCTCTGCAAATTGCAGAGTCTGTGTGTCTGTGTATCATGTCACTGTAAGTTTTATTTCAATGTGGATGGGAGGGAAAGTGTGTGATTGAGAGACAGACAGACAGATAGCCAGTGAGAGAGCGAGGTATGAAATCAAAAGGCAAGATGTTGAATAGAAAGCCTGTTTCTGTAGGCCATAAAGTGAAATGATAAGATACAGAAAAGGGAATTTTTGGTTTAAATTTTCCAACATGGCCGTCATCATTCTGCAGGCTGGCCAAGGTGTGTGTGTGTGTGTATGAGAGAGAGAGGGAGGGAGGTCAAAAGCTTGTGTTTGTGTGAGATGTGGTCGGCTGTCTCATTACCTGCTGTTGTTGTATTAAACCCTATTGATTCCATTCTGGCCTGGTCCACATGTAATGCTGTTGTGTATCAATTTATTGCTCTTTATTTCACTTCACTTCAAGACAGACAGTTAGTCAGTGAGATACTGGAAAAGTCTTTGTGAACTGTCTGACAGTAAAAGCTGCTCTGGGATCTTTGCATTCCTATTATTCCACTCCACTCAAATCAAGACAAGGCAGGCAGGCAATGAGAGAGACAAATGAAATTAAGACAACAGGCAGAATAGAAATAAAAACAGAAAATGCTGGAAATACTCAGCAGGTCAGTCAGCGTATGTGGAGAGAGGGAGAAACAGAGTTAACGTTTCAGTTCGATGACCTGTCGTCAGAACCTTGCCAGAATCTGACGAAAGGTCATCGAGCTGAATTAACTCCGTTTCTCTCTGTCTCCACAGACGCTGCCTGAGCTGCTGAGTATTTCCAGCATTTTCTGTTTTAATTTCAGATTTCCAGCATCCCGCGTATTTTGCTTTTGATGCAGAATAGAAAGCCTTATTCTGTAGGCCGCAAAATGGAAAGATAAGATATGGGAAAGTGTTTTTTTACTTTTAAACTTCCAAACACAGCAGAGCAATGAGAGAAATCAACTTTCTTTCATTGCTGACAGTATTGTGTGGCAATTTTGCAGGATGGCCTGTGTTTGTGTGTGTGTGTGTGTGAGAGACAGACAGACAGACAGTAAAAGCAGGTGTGTATGCAGGGCTTGTCTGTGTTCAAGTTATCTGCTGTGTGCATTGGTACTGCATGTCTTGTCTGAAAAAACCAGAAAGTTTACTCCATGAGATCATACTGATTTCATTCCAGACCGCTCTGCTGTAGGATCTTACTTTGTCTTTCTTTCAAGACTTGTAAAAATCAAAGCTACATATATACAACAAGCCATTTGAATTTTTTCTGGACTGGACTTTATCGGGGAATGTTTTTGGGATATGTCAGAGCATATCCTGCTGTGGGACCGTACTCTCCCTTTAATTCCCAACCCAACTAAGACAAGACAAGACTTTTGTAAAAACAAAGTATATATATATTATATTTATTTTATTATTTTCAGAATAATCCATTTGATGTTTTTTCTGGACTGGGCTCCTTTGGAGAATGTTTGTCGAGTGTTTTCAGAGCAAAAGCTGCTGTGAAATATTTCCATTCATTTTATTCCACTCCACTCAAATCACAGAATGCAGACATTTCATTTACAGAAGTAAAGAACAAATGTTATAATTATTATTTTTTATTCTTTATTTTATTTGCTTCTTTTCACCCTCCCTCCGTGCCCATCCCCTGGGGTATCAATCACCGCCTACATGCATTTCACCCCCTCCAATCCCCCAGCCCCTTTTGGTCCTGAGCTCCACACTCACTCACACAACAGGAGCCGAGCTGGCGAGCTGCAGCCGCCATTCCTTCCTTCCTTCCTCCCTGCACCATGTGCTGCCTGCCTGGGTCTGTGTGAGCAGCAGCGTAGCCTGTGAGCGGCTCCAGAAAATGGCACAAAGCAGCGGAGCGGGGCCCCATCCTGCAACACAAGTGGAGCCCATTTAAAATCACAGTCCACCGCAAAGCGCAATTATACTGCAAAGTGCTAGTCCATTGCAAAGGACTATTATATTGCAAAGGACTATTTCATGGCAAAGGACTATTATATTGGAAAGGACTATTTCATGGCAAAAGACTATTATATTGCAAAGTGCTATTTCATTGCAAAGGACTATTATATTGCAAAGTGCTATTTCATTGCAAAGGACTATTATATTGCAAAGTGCTATTTCATTGCCAAGGACTATTCCATTGCAAGTTGCTATTTCATTGGAACCATTCTTGTAAATCTTTTCAGCATCCTCACTGAGGCCTTCACATCCTTCCTACAGTGTGGTGCCATGAATTGGACACAATGCTGCAGTTGAGACCGAAATAGCGTTCTGTAAAGGTTCATCATAACTTCCGTGCTGTTCTACTCTCTGCCTCTATTTATGAAGCCCAGGATCCTGCTTTCTCAACCTACCCTGTCACATTCAACGATTTGTGCACATATACCCCCAGGATGCTCTGTTCATGCACCCCCTTCAGAATTGTACCCTTTAGTTGATATTGCCTCTTTTCATTCTTCCTACCAAAATGTATCATTCGCACGTTTCTGCGTTCAGTTTCATCTGCCAGGTGTCCACTGATTCAGTCAGCCTGTCTATATCTTCTCGAAGTCTATCACTATACTCCTTACTGTTCACTATACTTCCAAGTTTTGTTTCATCTGTAAATTTTGAAATTGTGCCCTGTATACCCAAGTCCAAGTCATTAATATATATCAAGTAAAGCAGTGATCCTGGTACCGGTCCCTGGGGAACACCACTGCATACTTTCCTCCAGTCTGAAAAACAACCGTTCACCACTACTCTCTGGGCCAGAAATTCAGCTCTCCGGCTTCCTGCGGGTGCAAGCATCGCACGCGTACTTACCTACCGCACCGGCTGTTGTGCTTCTGGCCCACGAGGACTTCGGGTTCTGGGCCTCCTGCAGCTGCCGGCGCGCAGTGCTCGCGTATCCCAGGGGCACAGTTAGTTTGAAGCGTCCCCTGGGATCACGTGGGCCATGGAGAGCCAATCCTAGCAGGGACATTTTCATTCATAGATTTCACAAGAAGGCCTGTCAAATCTATGAATAGAGATCGGCCCCAAAACCACACTAAAACTTCAAATAAATTTTAAAAAATCACATTTTTAAAATAACTATAAATTACATAAATTTACTACTTTAAACAAAAGTTAAAATTTTTTTAAAAATTAATTACACTTTTTAACAGTGCTAAAAATAAACTTACCTTTCTTTAAAGTATGTAAAAACGATAAACCTTTGAAAAAATGTTTAAATTGTACTTAATTAACCACTTACCTTGTTTAAAACAGGCCTTGCGCCTCCTTTTTAAATGTGCAGCTTCTCCATACTTACCCTCATGGAGAAAGCTGGAAAAAACCGAAGTTCGCTGCGTGTGCGCACTGCCTCTCCCGCGCACGCGTTCGACTTCTGAACCCCTTCCTTTAGGGGAACGGAAGTTCCGGTTTCCAGCGCATGTGCAGTGCATGCATGAAACCGGCACTTCAGGTGGCCTTACGGGTGAGTACACAGCGCGTACTCACCCGTGGAGAGCCGAATTTATGGCCCTCTGTTTCCTGTCACTTAGCCAATTTCGTACCATGCTGCCACTGTCCCTTTTATTCCATGGGCTTCAACTTTTCTGGCAATCCTATTATCTGGCACTTTATCAAACGCCTTTTTGAAGTCCATGTATCCCACATCAAACGCATTGCCCTCATCAACACTCTCTGTTACCTCATCAAAAAACTACTCAAGTTAGTTAAACATGATTTGCCTTTGACACATCCGTGCAGCCTTTCCATAATTAATCCACACTTGTCAAAATGACTGTTACTTATGTCCCGGATTATCGTTTCTAAAAGCTTCCCCACTATCGGGGTTAAACTGGCTGGTCTGTGGTTGCTGGGTTTATCCTTCCAGCCTTTTTTTGAACAAGGGTGTAACATTTTCAATTCTCCTTTCCTCTGGCATCACCCCTGTATCTAAAGAGGATTGGAAGATTATGGCCAGCACCTCCGCAATTTCCACCATTACCTCCCTCAGTATCCGAGAATGCATCCCATCCCGTCCTGGTGATTTATCTACTTTAAGTTCTGCCAGCCATTCTAATACCTCCTGTTTACCTATTTTTATCCCATCCAGTATCTCATCTACCTCCTCATTTATTATGACTTTGGCAGCATTCCATCCTTGGTAAAGACAGATGCAGAGTATTCATTTAGTACCTCAGCCATGCCCTCTGCTTCCATGCGTAGGTCTCCCTTTTGGTCCCTAAATGGTCCCGCCCCTCCTCTTACTACCCGTTTATTATTTAGATGCATATATAAGACTTTTGGATTACATTTTATGTTAGCTGTCAGTCTATTCTCATGCTCTCTTTTCCCCTCTTATTTCCTTTTTCACTTCAACTCTGAACTTTCTATATTCAGCCTGGTTCTCACTTGTATTCTCAACCAGACATCTGTCATACTCCCCCTTTTCCTCCTTCATCTTACTCTCTATCTCTTTCATCATCCAGGGAGCTCTGGCTTTTGTTGCCCTACCGTTCCCCCTTGTGGGAAAGTACCTCGGCAGTACCCAAATGAGCTCCTCTTTAAGTACGTGGGGTTACGGGGATAGGGTGGGATATGTGTCGGTGCAGGCTCGATGCGGATTCTGTGTGAGAAAGCAGGGACAGGGTACTGGATTTGGATGATCAGCCATGATCGTATTGAATGGTGGAGCAGGCTCGACGGGCCGAATGGCCTACTCCTGCTCCTAGTTTCTATGTTTCTATGTTTCTATGTAAAGGCAGCCCCTTGTTCAATTACAGCTTTGCCTGCCAATCTTTGATTCCAATTTACCCGGGCCAGATCAGTTCTCAAACCACGGAAATTGGCCTTCCTCCAAATAAATATTTTTACTCTAGATTGCTCCCTGTCCTTTTTTACTATCTAATCTAAACCTTCTGATTCTATGAACACTGTTCCCTAAATGTTCCCCGACAGAAATTGCACCACTTGACCCACCTCATCCCCCAGAAGCAGATTTAGCAATCTCCCCTTCCTCGTTGGGCCGGAAACATACTAATCAAGAAAGTTCTCCTGAACACACTTCAGAAATTGCTTCCCCTCTCTGCCCTTTACACGATTTCTATCCCAGTATATATTAGGATATTTGAAGACCTCTATTTCTGTCCTCTATTTCTAATTGAAAAGTTGCCCTGTTCCTCTTTCTTCCCCATTCTCTGTTTCCAAATAAACAGTCACTGTGTTCCACTAAATTTCCAAGTCCTCTATTTCTATTTAAACAGTTGTTGTGTTCCCCATAATGGTCCTGTCCGATATATCTAATTAAACAGTTACCGTGTTCCCCTTACTTCCCCTGTTCACTGTTTCTAATTAAACAGTTACTGTGTTCCCCTTACTCCCCCTGTTCACTGTTTCTAATTAAACAGTTACTGTGTTCCCCTTACTCCCCCTGTTCACTGTTTCTAATTAAACAAAAATGAGAAGTCACACAACACCAGGTTATAGTCCAACAGATTTATTTAAATAAATCTGTTGGACTATAACCTGGTGTTGTGCGACTTCTCATTTTTGTCCACCCCAGTCCAACGTCGGCATCTCCGCACCATGACCTCTAATTAAACAGTTACTGTGTTCCCCTTACTTCCCCTGTTCACTGTTTCTAATTAAACAGTTACTGTGTTCCCCTTACTCCCCCTGTTCACTGTTTCTAATTAAACAGTTAGTCTGTTCCCCTTACTCCCCCTGTTCACTGTTTCTAATTAAACAGTTACTGTGTTCCCCTTACTCCCCCTGTTCACTGTTTCTAATTAAACAGTTACTGTGTTCCCCTTACTCCCCCTGTTCACTGTTTCTAATTAAACAGTTACTGTGTTCCCCTTACTCCCCCTGTTCACTGTTTCTAATTAAACAGTTACTGTGTTCCCCTTACTCCCCCTGTTCACTGTTTCTAATTAAACAGTTACTGTGTTCCCCTTACTCCCCCTGTTCACTGTTTCTAATTAAACAGTTACTGTGTTCCCCTTACTCCCCCTGTTCACTGTTTCTAATTAAACAGTTACTGTGTTCCCCTTACTCCCCCTGTTCACTGTTTCCAATTAAACAGTTACCGTGTTCCCCTTATTCCCCCTGTTCACTGTTTCTAATTAAACAGTTACTGTGTTCCCCTTACTCCCCCTGTTCACTGTTTCTAATTAAACAGTTACTGTGTTCCCCTTACTCCCCCTGTTCACTGTTTCTAATTAAACAGTTACCTGTGTTCCCCTTACTCCCCCTGTTCACTGTTTCTAATTAAACAGTTACTGTGTTCCCCTTACTCCCCCTGTTCACTGTTTCTAATTAAACAGTTACTGTGTTCCCCTTACTCCCCCTGTTCACTGTTTCTAATTAAACAGTTACTGTGTTCCCCTTACTCCCCTGTTCACTGTTTCTAATTAAACAGTTACTGTGTTCCCCTTACTCCCCCTGTTCACTGTTTCTAATTAAACAGTTACTGTGTTCCCCTTACTCCCCCTGTTCTCTGTTTCTAATTAAACAGTTACTGTGTTCCCCTTACTCCCCCTGTTCACTGTTTCTAATTAAACAGTTACTGTGTTCCCCTTACTCCCCCTGTTCACTGTTTCTAATTAAACAGTTACTGTGTTCCCCTTACTCCCCCTGTTCACTGTTTCTAATTAAACAGTTACTGTGTTCCCCTTACTCCCCCTGTTCACTGTTTCTAATTAAACAGTTACTGTGTTCCCCTTACTCCCCCTGTTCACTGTTTCTAATTAAACAGTTACTGTGTTCCCCTTACTCCCCCTGTTCTCTGTTTCTAATTAAACAGTTACTGTGTTCCCCTTACTCCCCCTGTTCACTGTTTCTAATTAAACAGTTACTGTGTTCCCCTTACTCCCCCTGTTCACTGTTTCTAATTAAACAGTTACTGTGTTCCCCTTACTCCCCCTGTACTCTGTTTCTAATTAAACAGTTACTGTGTTCCCCTTACTCCCCCTGTTCTCTGTTTCTAATTAAACAGTTACTGTGTTCCCCTTACTCCCCCTGTTCACTGTTTCTAATTAAACAGTTACTGTGTTCCCCTTACTCCCCCTGTTCTCTGTTTCTAATTAAACAGTTACTGTGTTCCCCTTACTCCCCCTGTTCACTGTTTCTAATTAAACAGTTACTGTGTTCCCCTTACTCCCCCTGTTCTCTGTTTCTAATTAAACAGTTACTGTGTTCCCCTTACTCCCCCTGTTCACTGTTTCTAATTAAACAGTTACTGTGTTCCCCTTACTCCCCCTGTTCTCTGTTTCTAATTAAACAGTTACTGTGTTCCCCTTACTCCCCCTGTTCACTGTTTCTAATTAAACAGTTACTGTGTTCCCCTTACTCCCCCTGTTCACTGTTTCTAATTAAACAGTTACTGTGTTCCCCTTACTCCCCCTGTTCACTGTTTCTAATTAAACAGTTACTGTGTTCCCCTTACTCCCCCTGTTCACTGTTTCTAATTAAACAGTTACTGTGTTCCCCTTACTCCCCCTGTTCACTGTTTCTAATTAAACAGTTACTGTGTTCCCCTTACTCCCCCTGTTCACTGTTTCTAATTAAACAGTTACTGTGTTCCCCTTACTCCCCCTGTTCTCTGTTTCTAATTAAACAGTTACTGTGTTCCCCTTACTCCCCCTGTTCACTGTTTCTAATTAAACAGTTACTGTGTTCCCCTTACTCCCCTGTTCTCTGTTTCTAATTAAACAGTTACTGTGTTCCCCTTACTCCCCCTGTTCACTGTTTCTAATTAAACAGTTACTGTGTTCCCCTTACTCCCCCTGTTCACTGTTTCTAATTAAACAGTTACTGTGTTCCCCTTACTCCCCCTGTTCACTGTTTCTAATTAAACAGTTACTGTGTTCCCCTTACTCCCCCTGTTCACTGTTTCTAATTAAACAGTTACTGTGTTCCCCTTACTCCCCCTGTTCACTGTTTCTAATTAAACAGTTACTGTGTTCCCCTTACTCCCCCTGTTCTCTGTTTCTAATTAAACAGTTACTGTGTTCCCCTTACTCCCCCTGTTCACTGTTTCTAATTAAACAGTTACTGTGTTCCCCTTACTCCCCCTGTTCACTGTTTCTAATTAAACAGTTACTGTGTTCCCCTTACTCCCCCTGTTCACTGTTTCTAATTAAACAGTTACTGTGTTCCCCTTACTCCCCCTGTTCACTGTTTCTAATTAAACAGTTACTGTGTTCCCCTTACTCCCCCTGTTCACTGTTTCTAATTAAACAGTTACTGTGTTCCCCTTACTCCCCCTGTTCTCTGTTTCTAATTAAACAGTTACTGTGTTCCCCTTACTCCCCCTGTTCACTGTTTCTAATTAAACAGTTACTGTGTTCCCCTTACTCCCCCTGTTCACTGTTTCTAATTAAACAGTTACTGTGTTCCCCTTACTCCCCCTGTTCACTGTTTCTAATTAAACAGTTACTGTGTTCCCCTTACTCCCCCTGTTCACTGTTTCTAATTAAACAGTTACTGTGTTCCCCTTACTCCCCCTGTTCACTGTTTCTAATTAAACAGTTACTGTGTTCCCCTTACTCCCCCTGTTCTCTGTTTCTAATTAAACAGTTACTGTGTTCCCCTTACTCCCCCTGTTCTCTGTTTCTAATTAAACAGTTACTGTGTTCCCCTTACTCCCCCTGTTCACTGTTTCTAATTAAACAGTTACTGTGTTCCCCTTACTCCCCCTGTTCACTGTTTCTAATTAAACAGTTACTGTGTTCCCCTTACTCCCCCTGTTCACTGTTTCTAATTAAACAGTTACTGTGTTCCCCTTACTCCCCCTGTTCACTGTTTCTAATTAAACAGTTACTGTGTTCCCCTTACTCCCCCTGTTCACTGTTTCTAATTAAACAGTTACTGTGTTCCCCTTACTCCCCTGTTCACTGTTTCTAATTAAACAGTTACTGTGTTCCCCTTACTCCCCCTGTTCACTGTTTCTAATTAAACAGTTACTGTGTTCCCCTTACTCCCCCTGTTCACTGTTTCTAATTAAACAGTTACTGTGTTCCCCTTACTCCCCCTGTTCACTGTTTCTAATTAAACAGTTACTGTGTTCCCCTTACTCCCCCTGTTCACTGTTTCTAATTAAACAGTTACTGTGTTCCCCTTACTCCCCCTGTTCACTGTTTCTAATTAAACAGTTACTGTGTTCCCCTTACTCCCCCTGTTCACTGTTTCTAATTAAACAGTTACTGTGTTCCCCTTACTCCCCTGTCACTGTTTCTAATTAAACAGTTACTGTGTTCCCCTTACTCCCCCTGTTCACTGTTTCTAATTAAACAGTTACTGTGTTCCCCTTACTCCCCTGTTCACTGTTTCTAATTAAACAGTTACTGTGTTCCCCTTACTCCCCCTGTTCACTGTTTCTAATTAAACAGTTACTGTGTTCCCCTTACTCCCCCTGTTCACTGTTTCTAATTAAACAGTTACTGTGTTCCCCTTACTCCCCCTGTTCACTGTTTCTAATTAAACAGTTACTGTGTTCCCCTTACTCCCCCTGTTCACTGTTTCTAATTAAACAGTTACTGTGTTCCCCTTACTCCCCCTGTTCACTGTTTCTAATTAAACAGTTACTGTGTTCCCCTTACTCCCCCTGTTCTCTGTTTCTAATTAAACAGTTACTGTGTTCCCCTTACTCCCCCTGTTCTCTGTTTCTAATTAAACAGTTACTGTGTTCCCCTTACTCCCCCTGTTCACTGTTTCTAATTAAACAGTTACTGTGTTCCCCTTACTCCCCCTGTTCACTGTTTCTAATTAAACAGTTACTGTGTTCCCCTTACTCCCCCTGTTCACTGTTTCTAATTAAACAGTTACTGTGTTCCCCTTACTCCCCCTGTTCACTGTTTCTAATTAAACAGTTACTGTGTTCCCCTTACTCCCCCTGTTCACTGTTTCTAATTAAACAGTTACTGTGTTCCCCTTACTCCCCCTGTTCACTGTTTCTAATTAAACAGTTACTGTGTTCCCCTTACTCCCCCTGTTCACTGTTTCTAATTAAACAGTTACTGTGTTCCCCTTACTCCCCCTGTTCACTGTTTCTAATTAAACAGTTACTGTGTTCCCCTTACTCCCCCTGTTCTCTGTTTCTAATTAAACAGTTACTGTGTTCCCCTTACTCCCCCTGTTCACTGTTTCTAATTAAACAGTTACTGTGTTCCCCTTACTCCCCCTGTTCACTGTTTCTAATTAAACAGTTACTGTGTTCCCCTTACTCCCCCTGTTCACTGTTTCTAATTAAACAGTTACTGTGTTCCCCTTACTCCCCCTGTTCACTGTTTCTAATTAAACAGTTACTGTGTTCCCCTTACTCCCCCTGTTCTCTGTTTCTAATTAAACAGTTACTGTGTTCCCCTTACTCCCCCTGTTCACTGTTTCTAATTAAACAGTTACTGTGTTCCCCTTACTCCCCCTGTTCACTGTTTCTAATTAAACAGTTACTGTGTTCCCCTTACTCCCCCTGTTCACTGTTTCTAATTAAACAGTTACTGTGTTCCCCTTACTCCCCCTGTTCACTGTTTCTAATTAAACAGTTACTGTGTTCCCCTTACTCCCCCTGTTCACTGTTTCTAATTAAACAGTTACTGTGTTCCCCTTACTCCCCCTGTTCACTGTTTCTAATTAAACAGTTACTGTGTTCCCCTTACTCCCCCTGTTCACTGTTTCTAATTAAACAGTTACTGTGTTCCCCTTACTCCCCCTGTTCACTGTTTCTAATTAAACAGTTACTGTGTTCCCCTTACTCCCCCTGTTCACTGTTTCTAATTAAACAGTTACCGTGTTCCCCTTACTCCCCCTGTTCTCTGTTTCTAATTAAACAGTTACTGTGTTCCCCTTACTCCCCCTGTTCACTGTTTCTAATTAAACAGTTACTGTGTTCCCCTTACTCCCCCTGTTCACTGTTTCTAATTAAACAGTTACTGTGTTCCCCTTACTCCCCCTGTTCACTGTTTCTAATTAAACAGTTACTGTGTTCCCCTTACTCCCCCTGTTCACTGTTTCTAATTAAACAGTTACTGTGTTCCCCTTACTCCCCCTGTTCACTGTTTCTAATTAAACAGTTACTGTGTTCCCCTTACTCCCCCTGTTCACTGTTTCTAATTAAACAGTTACTGTGTTCCCCTTACTCCCCCTGTTCACTGTTTCTAATTAAACAGTTACTGTGTTCCCCTTACTCCCCCTGTTCACTGTTTCTAATTAAACAGTTACTGTGTTCCCCTTACTCCCCCTGTTCACTGTTTCTAATTAAACAGTTACTGTGTTCCCCTTACTCCCCCTGTTCACTGTTTCTAATTAAACAGTTACTGTGTTCCCCTTACTCCCCCTGTTCACTGTTTCTAATTAAACAGTTACTGTGTTCCCCTTACTCCCCCTGTTCACTGTTTCTAATTAAACAGTTACTGTGTTCCCCTTACTCCCCCTGTTCTCTGTTTCTAATTAAACAGTTACTGTGTTCCCCTTACTCCCCCTGTTCACTGTTTCTAATTAAACAGTTACTGTGTTCCCCTTACTCCCCCTGTTCACTGTTTCTAATTAAACAGTTACTGTGTTCCCCTTACTCCCCCTGTTCACTGTTTCTAATTAAACAGTTACTGTGTTCCCCTTACTCCCCCTGTTCACTGTTTCTAATTAAACAGTTACTGTGTTCCCCTTACTCCCCCTGTTCACTGTTTCTAATTAAACAGTTACTGTGTTCCCCTTACTCCCCCTGTTCACTGTTTCTAATTAAACAGTTACTGTGTTCCCCTTACTCCCCCTGTTCACTGTTTCTAATTAAACAGTTACTGTGTTCCCCTTACTCCCCCTGTTCACTGTTTCTAATTAAACAGTTACTGTGTTCCCCTTACTCCCCCTGTTCTCTGTTTCTAATTAAACAGTTACTGTGTTCCCCTTACTCCCCCTGTTCACTGTTTCTAATTAAACAGTTACTGTGTTCCCCTTACTCCCCCTGTTCACTGTTTCTAATTAAACAGTTACTGTGTTCCCCTTACTCCCCCTGTTCACTGTTTCTAATTAAACAGTTACTGTGTTCCCCTTACTCCCCCTGTTCACTGTTTCTAATTAAACAGTTACTGTGTTCCCCTTACTCCCCCTGTTCACTGTTTCTAATTAAACAGTTACTGTGTTCCCCTTACTCCCCTGTTCACTGTTTCTAATTAAACAGTTACTGTGTTCCCCTTACTCCCCTGTTCACTGTTTCTAATTAAACAGTTACTGTGTTCCCCTTACTCCCCCTGTTCACTGTTTCTAATTAAACAGTTACTGTGTTCCCCTTACTCCCCCTGTTCACTGTTTCTAATTAAACAGTTACTGTGTTCCCCTTACTCCCCCTGTTCACTGTTTCTAATTAAACAGTTACTGTGTTCCCCTTACTCCCCCTGTTCACTGTTTCTAATTAAACAGTTACTGTGTTCCCCTTACTCCCCCTGTTCACTGTTTCTAATTAAACAGTTACTGTGTTCCCCTTACTCCCCCTGTTCACTGTTTCTAATTAAACAGTTACTGTGTTCCCCTTACTCCCCCTGTTCACTGTTTCTAATTAAACAGTTACTGTGTTCCCCTTACTCCCCCTGTTCACTGTTTCTAATTAAACAGTTACTGTGTTCCCCTTACTCCCCCTGTTCACTGTTTCTAATTAAACAGTTACTGTGTTCCCCTTACTCCCCCTGTTCACTGTTTCTAATTAAACAGTTACTGTGTTCCCCTTACTCCCCCTGTTCACTGTTTCTAATTAAACAGTTACTGTGTTCCCCTTACTCCCCCTGTTCACTGTTTCTAATTAAACAGTTACTGTGTTCCCCTTACTTCCCCTGTTCACTGTTTCTAATTAAACAGTTACTGTGTTCCCCTTACTCCCCCTGTTCACTGTTTCTAATTAAACAGTTACTGTGTTCCCCTTACTCCCCCTGTTCACTGTTTCTAATTAAACAGTTACTGTGTTCCCCTTACTCCCCCTGTTCTCTGTTTCTAATTAAACAGTTATTGTGTTCCCCTTACTCCCCTGTTCACTGTTTCTAATTAAACAGTTACTGTGTTCCCCTTACTCCCCCTGTTCACTGTTTCTAATTAAACAGTTACTGTGTTCCCCTTACTCCCCCTGTTCTCTGTTTCTAATTAAACAGTTACTGTGTTCCCCTTACTCCCCCTGTTCACTGTTTCTAATTAAACAGTTACTGTGTTCCCCTTACTCCCCCTGTTCACTGTTTCTAATTAAACAGTTACTGTGTTCCCCTTACTCCCCCTGTTCACTGTTTCTAATTAAACAGTTACTGTGTTCCCCTTACTCCCCCTGTTCACTGTTTCTAATTAAACAGTTACTGTGTTCCCCTTACTCCCCCTGTTCACTGTTTCTAATTAAACAGTTACTGTGTTCCCCTTACTCCCCCTGTTCACTGTTTCTAATTAAACAGTTACTGTGTTCCCCTTACTCCCCCTGTTCACTGTTTCTAATTAAACAGTTACTGTGTTCCCCTTACTCCCCCTGTTCACTGTTTCTAATTAAACAGTTACCTGTGTTCCCCTTACTCCCCTGTTCTCTGTTTCTAATTAAACAGTTACTGTGTTCCCCTTACTCCCCCTGTTCTCTGTTTCTAATTAAACAGTTACTGTGTTCCCCTTACTCCCCCTGTTCACTGTTTCTAATTAAACAGTTACTGTGTTCCCCTTACTCCCCCTGTTCACTGTTTCTAATTAAACAGTTACTGTGTTCCCCTTACTCCCCCTGTTCACTGTTTCTAATTAAACAGTTACTGTGTTCCCCTTACTCCCCCTGTTCACTGTTTCTAATTAAACAGTTACTGTGTTCCCCTTACTCCCCCTGTTCACTGTTTCTAATTAAACAGTTACTGTGTTCCCCTTACTCCCCCTGTTCACTGTTTCTAATTAAACAGTTACTGTGTTCCCCTTACTCCCCCTGTTCTCTGTTTCTAATTAAACAGTTACCGTGTTCCCCTTACTCCCCCTGTTCTCTGTTTCTAATTAAACAGTTACTGTGTTCCCCTTACTCCCCCTGTTCTCTGTTTCTAATTAAACAGTTACTGTGTTCCCCTTACTCCCCCTGTTCTCTGTTTCTAATTAAACAGTTACTGTGTTCCCCTTACTCCCCCTGTTCACTGTTTCTAATTAAACAGTTACTGTGTTCCCCTTACTCCCCCTGTTCTCTGTTTCTAATTAAACAGTTACTGTGTTCCCCTTACTCCCCCTGTTCTCTGTTTCTAATTAAACAGTTACTGTGTTCCCCTTACTCCCCCTGTTCTCTGTTTCTAATTAAACAGTTACTGTGTTCCCCTTACTCCCCCTGTTCTCTGTTTCTAATTAAACAGTTACTGTGTTCCCCTTACTCCCCCTGTTCTCTGTTTCTAATTAAACAGTTACTGTGTTCCCCTTACTCCCCCTGTTCACTGTTTCTAATTAAACAGTTACTGTGTTCCCCTTACTCCCCCTGTTCACTGTTTCTAATTAAACAGTTACTGTGTTCCCCTTACTCCCCCTGTTCTCTGTTTCTAATTAAACAGTTACCGTGTTCCCCTTACTCCCCCTGTTCTCTGTTTCTAATTAAACAGTTACCTGTGTTCCCCTTACTCCCCCTGTTCTCTGTTTCTAATTAAACAGTTACCTGTGTTCCCCTTACTCCCCCTGTTCACTGTTTCTAATTAAACAGTTACTGTGTTCCCCTTACTCCCCCTGTTCTCTGTTTCTAATTAAACAGTTACTGTGTTCCCCTTACTCCCCTGTTCTCTGTTTCTAATTAAACAGTTACTGTGTTCCCCTTACTCCCCCTGTTCACTGTTTCTAATTAAACAGTTACCGTGTTCCCCTTACTCCCCCTGTTCTCTGTTTCTAATTAAACAGTTACTGTGTTCCCCTTACTCCCCCTGTTCACTGTTTCTAATTAAACAGTTACCGTGTTCCCCTTACTCCCCCTGTTCACTGTTTCTAATTAAACAGTTACTGTGTTCCCCTTACTCCCCCTGTTCTCTGTTTCTAATTAAACAGTTACTGTGTTCCCCTTACTCCCCCTGTTCACTGTTTCTAATTAAACAGTTACTGTGTTCCCCTTACTCCCCCTGTTCACTGTTTCTAATTAAACAGTTACTGTGTTCCCCTTACTCCCCCTGTTCACTGTTTCTAATTAAACAGTTACTGTGTTCCCCTTACTCCCCCTGTTCTCTGTTTCTAATTAAACAGTTACTGTGTTCCCCTTACTCCCCCTGTTCACTGTTTCTAATTAAACAGTTACTGTGTTCCCCTTACTCCCCCTGTTCTCTGTTTCTAATTAAACAGTTACTGTGTTCCCCTTACTCCCCCTGTTCACTGTTTCTAATTAAACAGTTACCGTGTTCCCCTTACTCCCCCTGTTCTCTGTTTCTAATTAAACAGTTACTGTGTTCCCCTTACTCCCCCTGTTCTCTGTTTCTAATTAAACAGTTACTGTGTTCCCCTTACTCCCCCTGTTCTCTGTTTCTAATTAAACAGTTACTGTGTTCCCCTTACTCCCCCTGTTCACTGTTTCTAATTAAACAGTTACTGTGTTCCCCTTACTCCCCCTGTTCACTGTTTCTAATTAAACAGTTACTGTGTTCCCCTTACTCCCCCTGTTCACTGTTTCTAATTAAACAGTTACTGTGTTCCCCTTACTCCCCCTGTTCACTGTTTCTAATTAAACAGTTACTGTGTTCCCCTTACTCCCCCTGTTCTCTGTTTCTAATTAAACAGTTACTGTGTTCCCCTTACTCCCCCTGTTCTCTGTTTCTAATTAAACAGTTACCGTGTTCCCCTTACTCCCCCTGTTCTCTGTTTCTAATTAAACAGTTACTGTGTTCCCCTTACTCCCCTGTTCTCTGTTTCTAATTAAACAGTTACTGTGTTCCCCTTACTCCCCCTGTTCTCTGTTTCTAATTAAACAGTTACTGTGTTCCCCTTACTCCCCCTGTTCACTGTTTCTAATTAAACAGTTACTGTGTTCCCCTTACTCCCCCTGTTCTCTGTTTCTAATTAAACAGTTACTGTGTTCCCCTTACTCCCCCTGTTCTCTGTTTCTAATTAAACAGTTACTGTGTTCCCCTTACTCCCCCTGTTCACTGTTTCTAATTAAACAGTTACTGTGTTCCCCTTACTCCCCCTGTTCTCTGTTTCTAATTAAACAGTTACTGTGTTCCCCTTACTCCCCCTGTTCACTGTTTCTAATTAAACAGTTACTGTGTTCCCCTTACTCCCCCTGTTCTCTGTTTCTAATTAAACAGTTACTGTGTTCCCCTTACTCCCCCTGTTCACTGTTTCTAATTAAACAGTTACTGTGTTCCCCTTACTCCCCCTGTTCACTGTTTCTAATTAAACAGTTACTGTGTTCCCCTTACTCCCCCTGTTCACTGTTTCTAATTAAACAGTTACTGTGTTCCCCTTACTCCCCCTGTTCTCTGTTTCTAATTAAACAGTTACTGTGTTCCCCTTACTCCCCCTGTTCTCTGTTTCTAATTAAACAGTTACTGTGTTCCCCTTACTCCCCCTGTTCTCTGTTTCTAATTAAACAGTTACTGTGTTCCCCTTACTCCCCCTGTTCACTGTTTCTAATTAAACAGTTACTGTGTTCCCCTTACTCCCCCTGTTCTCTGTTTCTAATTAAACAGTTACTGTGTTCCCCTTACTCCCCCTGTTCTCTGTTTCTAATTAAACAGTTACTGTGTTCCCCTTACTCCCCCTGTTCTCTGTTTCTAATTAAACAGTTACTGTGTTCCCCTTACTCCCCCTGTTCTCTGTTTCTAATTAAACAGTTACTGTGTTCCCCTTACTCCCCCTGTTCTCTGTTTCTAATTAAACAGTTACTGTGTTCCCCTTACTCCCCCTGTTCTCTGTTTCTAATTAAACAGTTACTGTGTTCCCCTTACTCCCCCTGTTCTCTGTTTCTAATTAAACAGTTACTGTGTTCCCCTTACTCCCCCTGTTCACTGTTTCTAATTAAACAGTTACTGTGTTCCCCTTACTCCCCCTGTTCACTGTTTCTAATTAAACAGTTACTGTGTTCCCCTTACTCCCCCTGTTCTCTGTTTCTAATTAAACAGTTACTGTGTTCCCCTTACTCCCCCTGTTCACTGTTTCTAATTAAACAGTTACTGTGTTCCCCTTACTCCCCCTGTTCACTGTTTCTAATTAAACAGTTACTGTGTTCCCCTTACTCCCCCTGTTCTCTGTTTCTAATTAAACAGTTACTGTGTTCCCCTTACTCCCCTGTTCACTGTTTCTAATTAAACAGTTACTGTGTTCCCCTTACTCCCCCTGTTCACTGTTTCTAATTAAACAGTTACTGTGTTCCCCTTACTCCCCCTGTTCACTGTTTCTAATTAAACAGTTACCTGTGTTCCCCTTACTCCCCCTGTTCACTGTTTCTAATTAAACAGTTACCGTGTTCCCCTTACTCCCCTGTTCACTGTTTCTAATTAAACAGTTACTGTGTTCCCCTTACTCCCCCTGTTCTCTGTTTCTAATTAAACAGTTACTGTGTTCCCCTTACTCCCCCTGTTCACTGTTTCTAATTAAACAGTTACTGTGTTCCCCTTACTCCCCCTGTTCACTGTTTCTAATTAAACAGTTACCGTGTTCCCCTTACTCCCCTGTTCACTGTTTCTAATTAAACAGTTACTGTGTTCCCCTTACTCCCCCTGTTCACTGTTTCTAATTAAACAGTTACTGTGTTCCCCTTACTCCCCCTGTTCACTGTTTCTAATTAAACAGTTACTGTGTTCCCCTTACTCCCCCTGTTCTCTGTTTCTAATTAAACAGTTACTGTGTTCCCCTTACTCCCCCTGTTCACTGTTTCTAATTAAACAGTTACTGTGTTCCCCTTACTCCCCCTGTTCACTGTTTCTAATTAAACAGTTACTGTGTTCCCCTTACTCCCCTGTTCACTGTTTCTAATTAAACAGTTACTGTGTTCCCCTTACTCCCCCTGTTCTCTGTTTCTAATTAAACAGTTACTGTGTTCCCCTTACTCCCCCTGTTCTCTGTTTCTAATTAAACAGTTACTGTGTTCCCCTTACTCCCCCTGTTCTCTGTTTCTAATTAAACAGTTACTGTGTTCCCCTTACTCCCCCTGTTCTCTGTTTCTAATTAAACAGTTACCGTGTTCCCCTTACTCCCCCTGTTCTCTGTTTCTAATTAAACAGTTACCGTGTTCCCCTTACTCCCCCTGTTCTCTGTTTCTAATTAAACAGTTACTGTGTTCCCCTTACTCCCCCTGTTCTCTGTTTCTAATTAAACAGTTACTGTGTTCCCCTTACTCCCCCTGTTCACTGTTTCTAATTAAACAGTTACTGTGTTCCCCTTACTCCCCCTGTTCTCTGTTTCTAATTAAACAGTTACTGTGTTCCCCTTACTCCCCCTGTTCTCTGTTTCTAATTAAACAGTTACTGTGTTCCCCTTACTCCCCCTGTTCTCTGTTTCTAATTAAACAGTTACTGTGTTCCCCTTACTCCCCCTGTTCTCTGTTTCTAATTAAACAGTTACTGTGTTCCCCTTACTCCCCTGTTCTCTGTTTCTAATTAAACAGTTACTGTGTTCCCCTTACTCCCCCTGTTCACTGTTTCTAATTAAACAGTTACTGTGTTCCCCTTACTCCCCCTGTTCACTGTTTCTAATTAAACAGTTACTGTGTTCCCCTTACTCCCCTGTTCACTGTTTCTAATTAAACAGTTACTGTGTTCCCCTTACTCCCCCTGTTCACTGTTTCTAATTAAACAGTTACCGTGTTCCCCTTACTCCCCCTGTTCTCTGTTTCTAATTAAACAGTTACTGTGTTCCCCTTACTCCCCCTGTTCACTGTTTCTAATTAAACAGTTACTGTGTTCCCCTTACTCCCCCTGTTCACTGTTTCTAATTAAACAGTTACTGTGTTCCCCTTACTCCCCCTGTTCTCTGTTTCTAATTAAACAGTTACTGTGTTCCCCTTACTCCCCCTGTTCTCTGTTTCTAATTAAACAGTTACTGTGTTCCCCTTACTCCCCCTGTTCACTGTTTCTAATTAAACAGTTACTGTGTTCCCCTTACTCCCCCTGTTCACTGTTTCTAATTAAACAGTTACTGTGTTCCCCTTACTCCCCCTGTTCACTGTTTCTAATTAAACAGTTACTGTGTTCCCCTTACTCCCCCTGTTCTCTGTTTCTAATTAAACAGTTACTGTGTTCCCCTTACTCCCCCTGTTCACTGTTTCTAATTAAACAGTTACTGTGTTCCCCTTACTCCCCCTGTTCTCTGTTTCTAATTAAACAGTTACTGTGTTCCCCTTACTCCCCCTGTTCACTGTTTCTAATTAAACAGTTACTGTGTTCCCCTTACTCCCCCTGTTCACTGTTTCTAATTAAACAGTTACTGTGTTCCCCTTACTCCCCCTGTTCACTGTTTCTAATTAAACAGTTACTGTGTTCCCCTTACTCCCCCTGTTCACTGTTTCTAATTAAACAGTTACTGTGTTCCCCTTACTCCCCTGTTCACTGTTTCTAATTAAACAGTTACCTGTGTTCCCCTTACTCCCCCTGTTCTCTGTTTCTAATTAAACAGTTACTGTGTTCCCCTTACTCCCCTGTTCACTGTTTCTAATTAAACAGTTACTGTGTTCCCCTTACTCCCCCTGTTCACTGTTTCTAATTAAACAGTTACTGTGTTCCCCTTACTCCCCTGTTCACTGTTTCTAATTAAACAGTTACTGTGTTCCCCTTACTCCCCCTGTTCACTGTTTCTAATTAAACAGTTACTGTGTTCCCCTTACTCCCCCTGTTCACTGTTTCTAATTAAACAGTTACTGTGTTCCCCTTACTCCCCCTGTTCACTGTTTCTAATTAAACAGTTACTGTGTTCCCCTTACTCCCCCTGTTCACTGTTTCTAATTAAACAGTTACTGTGTTCCCCTTACTCCCCCTGTTCACTGTTTCTAATTAAACAGTTACTGTGTTCCCCTTACTCCCCCTGTTCTCTGTTTCTAATTAAACAGTTACTGTGTTCCCCTTACTCCCCCTGTTCTCTGTTTCTAATTAAACAGTTACTGTGTTCCCCTTACTCCCCCTGTTCACTGTTTCTAATTAAACAGTTACTGTGTTCCCCTTACTTCCCCTGTTCTCTGTTTCTAATTAAACAGTTACTGTGTTCCCCTTACTCCCCCTGTTCACTGTTTCTAATTAAACAGTTACTGTGTTCCCCTTACTCCCCCTGTTCACTGTTTCTAATTAAACAGTTACTGTGTTCCCCTTACTCCCCCTGTTCACTGTTTCTAATTAAACAGTTACTGTGTTCCCCTTACTCCCCCTGTTCTCTGTTTCTAATTAAACAGTTACTGTGTTCCCCTTACTCCCCTGTTCACTGTTTCTAATTAAACAGTTACTGTGTTCCCCTTACTCCCCCTGTTCACTGTTTCTAATTAAACAGTTACTGTGTTCCCCTTACTCCCCCTGTTCACTGTTTCTAATTAAACAGTTACTGTGTTCCCCTTACTCCCCCTGTTCACTGTTTCTAATTAAACAGTTACTGTGTTCCCCTTACTCCCCTGTTCACTGTTTCTAATTAAACAGTTACTGTGTTCCCCTTACTCCCCCTGTTCTCTGTTTCTAATTAAACAGTTACTGTGTTCCCCTTACTCCCCCTGTTCACTGTTTCTAATTAAACAGTTACTGTGTTCCCCTTACTCCCCTGTTCACTGTTTCTAATTAAACAGTTACTGTGTTCCCCTTACTCCCCTGTTCACTGTTTCTAATTAAACAGTTACTGTGTTCCCCTTACTCCCCCTGTTCACTGTTTCTAATTAAACAGTTACTGTGTTCCCCTTACTCCCCCTGTTCACTGTTTCTAATTAAACAGTTACTGTGTTCCCCTTACTCCCCCTGTTCACTGTTTCTAATTAAACAGTTACTGTGTTCCCCTTACTCCCCCTGTTCACTGTTTCTAATTAAACAGTTACCTGTGTTCCCCTTACTCCCCCTGTTCACTGTTTCTAATTAAACAGTTACTGTGTTCCCCTTACTCCCCCTGTTCTCTGTTTCTAATTAAACAGTTACTGTGTTCCCCTTACTCCCCCTGTTCACTGTTTCTAATTAAACAGTTACTGTGTTCCCCTTACTCCCCCTGTTCACTGTTTCTAATTAAACAGTTACTGTGTTCCCCTTACTCCCCCTGTTCTCTGTTTCTAATTAAACAGTTACTGTGTTCCCCTTACTCCCCTGTTCTCTGTTTCTAATTAAACAGTTACTGTGTTCCCCTTACTCCCCCTGTTCACTGTTTCTAATTAAACAGTTACTGTGTTCCCCTTACTCCCCTGTTCTCTGTTTCTAATTAAACAGTTACTGTGTTCCCCTTACTCCCCCTGTTCACTGTTTCTAATTAAACAGTTACTGTGTTCCCCTTACTCCCCCTGTTCACTGTTTCTAATTAAACAGTTACTGTGTTCCCCTTACTCCCCCTGTTCACTGTTTCTAATTAAACAGTTACTGTGTTCCCCTTACTCCCCCTGTTCACTGTTTCTAATTAAACAGTTACTGTGTTCCCCTTACTCCCCCTGTTCACTGTTTCTAATTAAACAGTTACTGTGTTCCCCTTACTCCCCCTGTTCACTGTTTCTAATTAAACAGTTACTGTGTTCCCCTTACTCCCCCTGTTCTCTGTTTCTAATTAAACAGTTACTGTGTTCCCCTTACTCCCCCTGTTCACTGTTTCTAATTAAACAGTTACTGTGTTCCCCTTACTCCCCCTGTTCTCTGTTTCTAATTAAACAGTTATTGTGTTCCCCTTACTCCCCTGTTCACTGTTTCTAATTAAACAGTTACTGTGTTCCCCTTACTCCCCCTGTTCACTGTTTCTAATTAAACAGTTACTGTGTTCCCCTTACTCCCCCTGTTCACTGTTTCTAATTAAACAGTTACTGTGTTCCCCTTACTCCCCCTGTTCACTGTTTCTAATTAAACAGTTACTGTGTTCCCCTTACTCCCCCTGTTCACTGTTTCTAATTAAACAGTTACTGTGTTCCCCTTACTCCCCCTGTTCACTGTTTCTAATTAAACAGTTACTGTGTTCCCCTTACTCCCCCTGTTCACTGTTTCTAATTAAACAGTTACTGTGTTCCCCTTACTCCCCCTGTTCACTGTTTCTAATTAAACAGTTACTGTGTTCCCCTTACTCCCCTGTTCACTGTTTCTAATTAAACAGTTACTGTGTTCCCCTTACTCCCCCTGTTCACTGTTTCTAATTAAACAGTTACTGTGTTCCCCTTACTCCCCCTGTTCACTGTTTCTAATTAAACAGTTACTGTGTTCCCCTTACTCCCCCTGTTCACTGTTTCTAATTAAACAGTTACTGTGTTCCCCTTACTCCCCCTGTTCACTGTTTCTAATTAAACAGTTACTGTGTTCCCCTTACTCCCCCTGTTCACTGTTTCTAATTAAACAGTTACTGTGTTCCCCTTACTCCCCTGTTCACTGTTTCTAATTAAACAGTTACTGTGTTCCCCTTACTCCCCCTGTTCTCTGTTTCTAATTAAACAGTTACTGTGTTCCCCTTACTCCCCCTGTTCACTGTTTCTAATTAAACAGTTACTGTGTTCCCCTTACTCCCCCTGTTCTCTGTTTCTAATTAAACAGTTACTGTGTTCCCCTTACTCCCCCTGTTCACTGTTTCTAATTAAACAGTTACTGTGTTCCCCTTACTCCCCCTGTTCACTGTTTCTAATTAAACAGTTACTGTGTTCCCCTTACTCCCCCTGTTCACTGTTTCTAATTAAACAGTTACTGTGTTCCCCTTACTCCCCCTGTTCACTGTTTCTAATTAAACAGTTACCGTGTTCCCCTTACTCCCCTGTTCACTGTTTCTAATTAAACAGTTACTGTGTTCCCCTTACTCCCCCTGTTCTCTGTTTCTAATTAAACAGTTACTGTGTTCCCCTTACTCCCCCTGTTCACTGTTTCTAATTAAACAGTTACTGTGTTCCCCTTACTCCCCCTGTTCACTGTTTCTAATTAAACAGTTACTGTGTTCCCCTTACTCCCCCTGTTCACTGTTTCTAATTAAACAGTTACTGTGTTCCCCTTACTCCCCCTGTTCACTGTTTCTAATTAAACAGTTACTGTGTTCCCCTTACTCCCCCTGTTCACTGTTTCTAATTAAACAGTTACTGTGTTCCCCTTACTCCCCCTGTTCACTGTTTCTAATTAAACAGTTACTGTGTTCCCCTTACTCCCCCTGTTCACTGTTTCTAATTAAACAGTTACTGTGTTCCCCTTACTCCCCCTGTTCACTGTTTCTAATTAAACAGTTACTGTGTTCCCCTTACTCCCCCTGTTCACTGTTTCTAATTAAACAGTTACTGTGTTCCCCTTACTCCCCCTGTTCACTGTTTCTAATTAAACAGTTACTGTGTTCCCCTTACTCCCCCTGTTCACTGTTTCTAATTAAACAGTTACTGTGTTCCCCTTACTCCCCCTGTTCACTGTTTCTAATTAAACAGTTACTGTGTTCCCCTTACTCCCCCTGTTCACTGTTTCTAATTAAACAGTTACTGTGTTCCCCTTACTCCCCCTGTTCACTGTTTCTAATTAAACAGTTACTGTGTTCCCCTTACTCCCCCTGTTCACTGTTTCTAATTAAACAGTTACTGTGTTCCCCTTACTCCCCCTGTTCACTGTTTCTAATTAAACAGTTACTGTGTTCCCCTTACTCCCCCTGTTCACTGTTTCTAATTAAACAGTTACTGTGTTCCCCTTACTCCCCCTGTTCACTGTTTCTAATTAAACAGTTACTGTGTTCCCCTTACTCCCCCTGTTCACTGTTTCTAATTAAACAGTTACTGTGTTCCCCTTACTCCCCCTGTTCACTGTTTCTAATTAAACAGTTACTGTGTTCCCCTTACTCCCCCTGTTCTCTGTTTCTAATTAAACAGTTACTGTGTTCCCCTTACTCCCCCTGTTCACTGTTTCTAATTAAACAGTTACTGTGTTCCCCTTACTCCCCCTGTTCTCTGTTTCTAATTAAACAGTTATTGTGTTCCCCTTACTCCCCTGTTCACTGTTTCTAATTAAACAGTTACTGTGTTCCCCTTACTCCCCCTGTTCACTGTTTCTAATTAAACAGTTACTGTGTTCCCCTTACTCCCCCTGTTCACTGTTTCTAATTAAACAGTTACTGTGTTCCCCTTACTCCCCCTGTTCACTGTTTCTAATTAAACAGTTACTGTGTTCCCCTTACTCCCCCTGTTCACTGTTTCTAATTAAACAGTTACTGTGTTCCCCTTACTCCCCCTGTTCACTGTTTCTAATTAAACAGTTACTGTGTTCCCCTTACTCCCCCTGTTCACTGTTTCTAATTAAACAGTTACTGTGTTCCCCTTACTCCCCCTGTTCACTGTTTCTAATTAAACAGTTACTGTGTTCCCCTTACTCCCCCTGTTCACTGTTTCTAATTAAACAGTTACTGTGTTCCCCTTACTCCCCCTGTTCACTGTTTCTAATTAAACAGTTACTGTGTTCCCCTTACTCCCCCTGTTCACTGTTTCTAATTAAACAGTTACTGTGTTCCCCTTACTCCCCCTGTTCACTGTTTCTAATTAAACAGTTACTGTGTTCCCCTTACTCCCCCTGTTCACTGTTTCTAATTAAACAGTTACTGTGTTCCCCTTACTCCCCCTGTTCACTGTTTCTAATTAAACAGTTACTGTGTTCCCCTTACTCCCCCTGTTCACTGTTTCTAATTAAACAGTTACTGTGTTCCCCTTACTCCCCCTGTTCTCTGTTTCTAATTAAACAGTTACTGTGTTCCCCTTACTCCCCCTGTTCACTGTTTCTAATTAAACAGTTACTGTGTTCCCCTTACTCCCCCTGTTCACTGTTTCTAATTAAACAGTTACTGTGTTCCCCTTACTCCCCCTGTTCACTGTTTCTAATTAAACAGTTACTGTGTTCCCCTTACTCCCCCTGTTCACTGTTTCTAATTAAACAGTTACTGTGTTCCCCTTACTCCCCCTGTTCACTGTTTCTAATTAAACAGTTACTGTGTTCCCCTTACTCCCCCTGTTCACTGTTTCTAATTAAACAGTTACTGTGTTCCCCTTACTCCCCCTGTTCACTGTTTCTAATTAAACAGTTACTGTGTTCCCCTTACTCCCCCTGTTCACTGTTTCTAATTAAACAGTTACTGTGTTCCCCTTACTCCCCCTGTTCACTGTTTCTAATTAAACAGTTACTGTGTTCCCCTTACTCCCCCTGTTCACTGTTTCTAATTAAACAGTTACTGTGTTCCCCTTACTCCCCCTGTTCACTGTTTCTAATTAAACAGTTACTGTGTTCCCCTTACTCCCCCTGTTCACTGTTTCTAATTAAACAGTTACTGTGTTCCCCTTACTCCCCCTGTTCACTGTTTCTAATTAAACAGTTACTGTGTTCCCCTTACTCCCCCTGTTCACTGTTTCTAATTAAACAGTTACTGTGTTCCCCTTACTCCCCTGTTCACTGTTTCTAATTAAACAGTTACTGTGTTCCCCTTACTCCCCCTGTTCACTGTTTCTAATTAAACAGTTACTGTGTTCCCCTTACTCCCCCTGTTCACTGTTTCTAATTAAACAGTTACTGTGTTCCCCTTACTCCCCCTGTTCACTGTTTCTAATTAAACAGTTACTGTGTTCCCCTTACTCCCCCTGTTCACTGTTTCTAATTAAACAGTTACTGTGTTCCCCTTACTCCCCCTGTTCACTGTTTCTAATTAAACAGTTACTGTGTTCCCCTTACTCCCCCTGTTCACTGTTTCTAATTAAACAGTTACTGTGTTCCCCTTACTCCCCCTGTTCACTGTTTCTAATTAAACAGTTACTGTGTTCCCCTTACTCCCCCTGTTCACTGTTTCTAATTAAACAGTTACTGTGTTCCCCTTACTCCCCCTGTTCACTGTTTCTAATTAAACAGTTACTGTGTTCCCCTTACTCCCCCTGTTCACTGTTTCTAATTAAACAGTTACTGTGTTCCCCTTACTCCCCCTGTTCACTGTTTCTAATTAAACAGTTACTGTGTTCCCCTTACTCCCCCTGTTCACTGTTTCTAATTAAACAGTTACTGTGTTCCCCTTACTCCCCCTGTTCACTGTTTCTAATTAAACAGTTACTGTGTTCCCCTTACTCCCCCTGTTCACTGTTTCTAATTAAACAGTTACTGTGTTCCCCTTACTCCCCCTGTTCACTGTTTCTAATTAAACAGTTACTGTGTTCCCCTTACTCCCCCTGTTCACTGTTTCTAATTAAACAGTTACTGTGTTCCCCTTACTCCCCCTGTTCACTGTTTCTAATTAAACAGTTACTGTGTTCCCCTTACTCCCCCTGTTCACTGTTTCTAATTAAACAGTTACTGTGTTCCCCTTACTCCCCCTGTTCACTGTTTCTAATTAAACAGTTACTGTGTTCCCCTTACTCCCCTGTTCACTGTTTCTAATTAAACAGTTACTGTGTTCCCCTTACTCCCCCTGTTCACTGTTTCTAATTAAACAGTTACTGTGTTCCCCTTACTCCCCCTGTTCACTGTTTCTAATTAAACAGTTACTGTGTTCCCCTTACTCCCCCTGTTCTCTGTTTCTAATTAAACAGTTACTGTGTTCCCCTTACTCCCCCTGTTCACTGTTTCTAATTAAACAGTTACTGTGTTCCCCTTACTCCCCCTGTTCTCTGTTTCTAATTAAACAGTTATTGTGTTCCCCTTACTCCCCTGTTCACTGTTTCTAATTAAACAGTTACTGTGTTCCCCTTACTCCCCCTGTTCACTGTTTCTAATTAAACAGTTACTGTGTTCCCCTTACTCCCCCTGTTCACTGTTTCTAATTAAACAGTTACTGTGTTCCCCTTACTCCCCCTGTTCACTGTTTCTAATTAAACAGTTACTGTGTTCCCCTTACTCCCCCTGTTCACTGTTTCTAATTAAACAGTTACTGTGTTCCCCTTACTCCCCCTGTTCACTGTTTCTAATTAAACAGTTACTGTGTTCCCCTTACTCCCCCTGTTCACTGTTTCTAATTAAACAGTTACTGTGTTCCCCTTACTCCCCCTGTTCACTGTTTCTAATTAAACAGTTACTGTGTTCCCCTTACTCCCCCTGTTCACTGTTTCTAATTAAACAGTTACTGTGTTCCCCTTACTCCCCTGTTCACTGTTTCTAATTAAACAGTTACTGTGTTCCCCTTACTCCCCCTGTTCACTGTTTCTAATTAAACAGTTACTGTGTTCCCCTTACTCCCCCTGTTCACTGTTTCTAATTAAACAGTTACTGTGTTCCCCTTACTCCCCTGTTCACTGTTTCTAATTAAACAGTTACTGTGTTCCCCTTACTCCCCCTGTTCACTGTTTCTAATTAAACAGTTACTGTGTTCCCCTTACTCCCCTGTTCACTGTTTCTAATTAAACAGTTACTGTGTTCCCCTTACTCCCCCTGTTCACTGTTTCTAATTAAACAGTTACTGTGTTCCCCTTACTCCCCTGTTCACTGTTTCTAATTAAACAGTTACTGTGTTCCCCTTACTCCCCCTGTTCACTGTTTCTAATTAAACAGTTACTGTGTTCCCCTTACTCCCCTGTTCACTGTTTCTAATTAAACAGTTACTGTGTTCCCCTTACTCCCCTGTTCACTGTTTCTAATTAAACAGTTACTGTGTTCCCCTTACTCCCCCTGTTCACTGTTTCTAATTAAACAGTTACTGTGTTCCCCTTCTCCCCTGTTCACTGTTTCTAATTAAACAGTTACTGTGTTCCCCTTACTCCCCCTGTTCACTGTTTCTAATTAAACAGTTACTGTGTTCCCCTTACTCCCCCTGTTCACTGTTTCTAATTAAACAGTTACTGTGTTCCCCTTACTCCCCCTGTTCACTGTTTCTAATTAAACAGTTACTGTGTTCCCCTTACTCCCCCTGTTCACTGTTTCTAATTAAACAGTTACTGTGTTCCCCTTACTCCCCCTGTTCACTGTTTCTAATTAAACAGTTACTGTGTTCCCCTTACTCCCCCTGTTCACTGTTTCTAATTAAACAGTTACTGTGTTCCCCTTACTCCCCCTGTTCACTGTTTCTAATTAAACAGTTACTGTGTTCCCCTTACTCCCCCTGTTCACTGTTTCTAATTAAACAGTTACTGTGTTCCCCTTACTCCCCCTGTTCACTGTTTCTAATTAAACAGTTACTGTGTTCCCCTTACTCCCCTGTTCACTGTTTCTAATTAAACAGTTACTGTGTTCCCCTTACTCCCCCTGTTCACTGTTTCTAATTAAACAGTTACTGTGTTCCCCTTACTCCCCCTGTTCACTGTTTCTAATTAAACAGTTACTGTGTTCCCCTTACTCCCCCTGTTCACTGTTTCTAATTAAACAGTTACTGTGTTCCCCTTACTCCCCTGTTCACTGTTTCTAATTAAACAGTTACTGTGTTCCCCTTACTCCCCCTGTTCACTGTTTCTAATTAAACAGTTACTGTGTTCCCCTTACTCCCCTGTTCACTGTTTCTAATTAAACAGTTACTGTGTTCCCCTTACTCCCCTGTTCACTGTTTCTAATTAAACAGTTACTGTGTTCCCCTTACTCCCCCTGTTCACTGTTTCTAATTAAACAGTTACTGTGTTCCCCTTACTCCCCCTGTTCTACTCCGTTCACTGTTCTAATTAAACAGTTACTGTGTTCCCCTTACTCCCCCTGTTCACTGTTTCTAATTAAACAGTTACTGTGTTCCCCTTACTCCCCCTGTTCACTGTTTCTAATTAAACAGTTACTGTGTTCCCCTTACTCCCCCTGTTCACTGTTTCTAATTAAACAGTTACTGTGTTCCCCTTACTCCCCCTGTTCACTGTTTCTAATTAAACAGTTACTGTGTTCCCCTTACTCCCCCTGTTCACTGTTTCTAATTAAACAGTTACTGTGTTCCCCTACTCCCCCTGTTCACTGTTTCTAATTAAACAGTTACTGTGTTCCCCTTACTCCCCCTGTTCACTGTTTCTAATTAAACAGTTACTGTGTTCCCTTACTCCCCCTGTTCACTGTTTCTAATTAAACAGTTACTGTGTTCCCCTTACTCCCCTGTTCACTGTTTCTAATTAAACAGTTACTGTGTTCCCCTTACTCCCCCTGTTCACTGTTTCTAATTAAACAGTTACTGTGTTCCCTTACTCCCCCTGTTCACTGTTTCTAATTAAACAGTTACTGTGTTCCCCTTACTCCCCTGTTCACTGTTTCTAATTAAACAGTTACTGTGTTCCCCTTACTCCCCCTGTTCACTGTTTCTAATTAAACAGTTACTGTGTTCCCCTTACTCCCCCTGTTCACTGTTTCTAATTAAACAGTTACTGTGTTCCCCTTACTCCCCCTGTTCACTGTTTCTAATTAAACAGTTACTGTGTTCCCCTTACTCCCCCTGTTCACTGTTTCTAATTAAACAGTTACTGTGTTCCCTTACTCCCCCTGTTCACTGTTTCTAATTAAACAGTTACTGTGTTCCCCTTACTCCCCCTGTTCACTGTTTCTAATTAAACAGTTACTGTGTTCCCCTTACTCCCCTGTTCACTGTTTCTAATTAAACAGTTACTGTGTTCCCCTTACTCCCCTGTTCACTGTTTCTAATTAAACAGTTACTGTGTTCCCCTTACTCCCCCTGTTCACTGTTTCTAATTAAACAGTTACTGTGTTCCCCTTACTCCCCCTGTTCACTGTTTCTAATTAAACAGTTACTGTGTTCCCCTTACTCCCCCTGTTCACTGTTTCTAATTAAACAGTTACTGTGTTCCCCTTACTCCCCCTGTTCACTGTTTCTAATTAAACAGTTACTGTGTTCCCCTTACTCCCCCTGTTCACTGTTTCTAATTAAACAGTTACTGTGTTCCCCTTACTCCCCCGTTCACTGTTTCTAATTAAACAGTTACTGTGTTCCCCTTACTTCCCCTGTTCACTGTTTCTAATTAAACAGTTACTGTGTTCCCCTTACTCCCCCTGTTCACTGTTTCTAAAAACCCCCCCCTAAACAGTTACTGTGTTCCCCTTACTCCCCCTGTTCACTGTTTCTAATTAAACAGTTACTGTGTTCCCCTTACTTCCCCCTGTTCACTGTTTCTAATTAAACAGTTACTGTGTTCCCCTTACTCCCCCTGTTCACTGTTTCTAATTAAACAGTTACTGTGTTCCCCTTACTCCCCTGTTCACTGTTTCTAATTAAACAGTTACTGTGTTCCCCTTACTCCCCCTGTTCACTGTTTCTAATTAAACAGTTACTGTGTTCCCCTTACTCCCCCTGTTCACTGTTTCTAATTAAACAGTTACTGTGTTCCCCTTACTCCCCCTGTTCACTGTTTCTAATTAAACAGTTACTGTGTTCCCCTTACTCCCCTGTTCACTGTTTCTAATTAAACAGTTACTGTGTTCCCCTTACTCCCCCTGTTCACTGTTTCTAATTAAACAGTTACTGTGTTCCCCTTACTCCCCCTGTTCACTGTTTCTAATTAAACAGTTACTGTGTTCCCCTTACTCCCCTGTTCACTGTTTCTAATTAAACAGTTACTGTGTTCCCCTTACTCCCCCTGTTCACTGTTTCTAATTAAACAGTTACTGTGTTCCCCTTACTCCCCCTGTTCACTGTTTCTAATTAAACAGTTACTGTGTTCCCCTTACTCCCCCTGTTCACTGTTTCTAATTAAACAGTTACTGTGTTCCCCTTACTCCCCCTGTTCACTGTTTCTAATTAAACAGTTACTGTGTTCCCCTTACTCCCCCTGTTCACTGTTTCTAATTAAACAGTTACTGTGTTCCCCTTACTCCCCCTGTTCACTGTTTCTAATTAAACAGTTACTGTGTTCCCCTTACTCCCCCTGTTCACTGTTTCTAATTAAACAGTTACTGTGTTCCCCTTACTCCCCCTGTTCACTGTTTCTAATTAAACAGTTACTGTGTTCCCCTTACTCCCCCTGTTCACTGTTTCTAATTAAACAGTTACTGTGTTCCCCTTACTCCCCCTGTTCACTGTTTCTAATTAAACAGTTACTGTGTTCCCCTTACTCCCCCTGTTCACTGTTTCTAATTAAACAGTTACTGTGTTCCCCTTACTCCCCCTGTTCACTGTTTCTAATTAAACAGTTACTGTGTTCCCCTTACTCCCCCTGTTCACTGTTTCTAATTAAACAGTTACTGTGTTCCCCTTACTCCCCTGTTCACTGTTTCTAATTAAACAGTTACTGTGTTCCCTTACTCCCCTGTTCACTGTTTCTAATTAAACAGTTACTGTGTTCCCCTTACTCCCCCTGTTCACTGTTTCTAATTAAACAGTTACTGTGTTCCCCTTACTCCCCCTGTTCACTGTTTCTAATTAAACAGTTACTGTGTTCCCCTTACTCCCCCTGTTCACTGTTTCTAATTAAACAGTTACTGTGTTCCCCTTACTCCCCCTGTTCACTGTTTCTAATTAAACAGTTACTGTGTTCCCCTTACTCCCCTGTTCACTGTTTCTAATTAAACAGTTACTGTGTTCCCCTTACTCCCCCTGTTCACTGTTTCTAATTAAACAGTTACTGTGTTCCCCTTACTCCCCTGTTCACTGTTTCTAATTAAACAGTTACTGTGTTCCCCTTACTCCCCCTGTTCACTGTTTCTAATTAAACAGTTACTGTGTTCCTCTTACTCCCCCTGTTCACTGTTTCTAATTAAACAGTTACCGTGTTCCCCTTACTCCCCCTGTTCTCTGTTTCTAATTAAACAGTTACCGTGTTCCCCTTACTCACCCTGTTCACTGTTTCTAATTAAACAGTTACTGTGTTCCCCTTACTCCCCCTGTTCACTGTTTCTAATTAAACAGTTACTGTGTTCCCCTTACTCCCCCTGTTCACTGTTTCTAATTAAACAGTCACTGTGTTCCCCTTACTCCCCCTGTTCACTGTTTCTAATTAAACAGTTACTGTGTTCCCCTTACTTCCCCTGTTCACTGTTTCTAATTAAACAGTTACTGTGTTCCCCTTACTCCCCCTGTTCACTGTTTCTAATTAAACAGTTACTGTGTTCCCCTTACTCCCCCTGTTCACTGTTTCTAATTAAACAGTTACTGTGTTCCACTTACTTCCCCTGATCTCTATTTCTTTTTAAAGAGTTACTGTGTTCCCCTAACTTACCCAGTCCTCTATTTCTATTTAAGCAGTTGTTGTTTCCCCTAAATTACTCTGTACTATATTTCTAATTGAACTGTTACTGTGTTCTCCTCAATTTCCCATTTTCCGCTATGTCTAGTAATGCCATATTCAAGCTCATCTTGCCCATGAGACCCAGCTCTGACTCTCTTGATCCTCTTCCCACTAAATTGATGACCATCCCCTTCCCTCCCTGGCCCCCATGCTGGCTAATATTGTGAACGGTTCCCTCTGCTCCGGTACTGTTCCACACCCTTCCAAATCCTCCTACAACTCCACACTGACCCCTCTATCTTAGCAAACTACTGCCCATCTCACGACTTCCTATTCCTCTCCCAAGTCCTTGAACGTATTGCCCTCTCCCAAATCCGTGCCTATCTTTCCCGCAACTTCATGAGTGAACCTTTCCAATCTGGTTCCCGCCTCTGCCACAGCACTGAAATGGCCCTTATCAAAGTCACAAATGATATCCTATGTTATCCGTGGCGCACTATCGTTCCTCATTCTTCCCCTTTTGACACGGTTGACCACACCATCCTCCTCCAATCCATTTCTCCATCATTGAGCTGTGTGGGACCGCCCTCGCCTGTTTCCATTGTTACCCCCGCAGTCAGGACCAGATAATATGCTGCAATGCCTTCGGTTCCCGATCCCGCACCATTACCTCTGGATTCCCCCAGGGAACTATCCTCACCCACCTGATATTGTACATTTACATGCTGCCCTCGGCGACATCATTCGAAAACTCAATGTCAAATTCCACATATAAGCTGATGTCACACAACTCTAGCTCACCACCACTTCTCTCAACCAGTCCATTGCCTCTGTGTTGTATAACTACGTGTCTGATATCCAGTCCTGGAAAAAAAAAATTCCTCCAATTAAACATTGGGCACATTGTAGCCATTTTCTATGATCCCCGCACAAACTCCATTCACCAGCCGCTGATTCCATCCCACTCCCTGGCCAGTGTCTCAGGCTGAAATAGACTGCTGTCCACTTCACTGTCCTGTTTGTCCCTGAGCTGAGATTCTGACCGCAGATACTGTCCATCACAAAGACTGTGTCACATCGATCAGCTCTGCTCCATCTGGCACAAAATCCTCATCCATATCTTTGTCACCTCCAGACTTGACTAAGCCAAAACTCTCCTGAACTGGCTCACATCTTCCGCTCTCCATAAACCGAGTTCATCCAAAACTCTGCTGCCTGTAACATAGAGCGCACTAACTCCGAGTCACAGCTCAGCCCTGTGCCCGCTGATCTGCACTGGCTCCCGGTCCTGAAACGACTCGATTTGAAAATTCTCCATCATTGACTCGCCCCTTCCCTATCTCTGAAACAACCCCCAGCTCTACAAGACCTATAATGTGCAGTTACATCCTTACAAGTGTAGATATTTAGTAATCTTGTTGTACGGGGACCCTTGGGTCAGAGCGATCATAACATGATCGATTTCTCACTCGAAATGGAGAGCGAAGAAATTGACTCAGAGACTAAGGTCCTGAATTTAAACAAGGGGAATTATGATGCCATGAGACGGGAACTGAGTAGGTCTGATTGGACAACGTTCCTGGGAGGACTGGAGGTAGATAAACAATGGCAAGCATTTAAAGATAGAATGAAAAAATTGCAAAAATTGTTTATACCAATCTGGCATAAAAGGAAATCTAAAAAGGTGACTCAACCGTGGATAACAGGGGAAATTAGAGAAAGCATAAAATCCAAAGATCGGGCGTATAAAATAGCCAAAAAAAGCGCCAGAGCGGAAGATTGGGAACAGTTTAAGATAGAGCAAAGGAGGACAAAGGGCTTAATCAAGAGGGGCAAAATAGCTTACGAAAGCAAGCTGGCGGAAAATATAAAAACTAACTCCAAAAGCTTTTATAAGTATATCAAGAGGAAAAGACTGGTGAAAACCAAAGTTGGTCCATTGCAGTCAGATACGGGGGAATATATAATGGGAAATAAGGAAATGGCAGACCAACTAAATGCATACTTTGGGTCAGTCTTTACGAAGGAAGACACAAAAAACCTCCCTGGGATATCGGGAAAAATAGGGACATTGGCAAAGGAGGAACTGATGCAAATCAATATCTCTAAGGATATGGTGTTAAGGAAGCTAAAGGGATTGAAGGCGGACAAATCCCCAGGGCCTGATAACATGCATCCTAGGGTACTGAAGGAGGTGGCACTAGAGATAGCGGATGCACTAAGTATGATTTTTCAGAATTCATTAGACTCGGGAACAGTGCCCATGGATTGGAGGGTAGCTAACGTTACCCCACTATTCAAAAAGGGGGGTAGGGAAAAAGCAGGTAATTACAGACCTGTAAGCCTTACATCAGTTGTGGGCAAAATGCTGGAGTCCATCATTAAGGATGAAATAGCGGAGCACTTAGCAAATGGGGACAGGATAGGACAGAGTCAACATGGATTTACAAAGGGTAAATCGTGCTTGACTAACCTATTGGAATTTTTTGAGGGAGTAACTGGTAAAATAGATGAGGGAGAGCCAGTAGATGTGGTGTACCTGGACTTCCAAAAGGCCTTCGATAAGGTCCCACATAAAAGATTAGCATGGAAAATTGAAGCTCATGGGATAAAGGGGAAAGTATTGACGTGGATAGAGAACTGGCTGTCAGATAGAAAACAGAGAGTTGGAATAAACGGCTCATTTTCTGAATGGCAGGCAGTAACAAGCGGGGTACCACAGGGATCTGTCCTGGGTCCCCAGCTGTTCACAATTTACATTAATGACCTGGATCAGGGAGTCGGATGCAGCATTTCCAAATTTGCAGACGACACCAAACTAGGAGGGGGGGTGGGCTCAGAGGAGGAGATCAGGAAGCTCCAGAGCGATTTGGACAGACTGGGTGATTGGGCGGATAAATGGCAGATGCACTATAATGTGGACAAGTGCGAAGTTATCCACCTTGGGTGCAGGAACGGGAGGGCAAATTATTATTTAAATGGCAATAAATTGGGAGAGGGGGAAGTACAGAGAGACCTGGGTGTTCTTGTACACCAGTCACTGAAGGCGAGCATGCAGGTGCAACAGGCGGTCAAGAAGGCAAACGGTATGCTGGCCTTCATAGCAAAAGGGTTGGAATACAGGAACAGGGATACCTTGCTGCAGCTGTACAGGGCACTGGTGAGACCACACCTCGAGTACTGTGTACAGTTTTGGTCGCCTCATCTGAGGAAAGATGTTCTTGCCATGGAGGGGGTGCAGCGGCGATTCACCAGGCTGATACCAGGAATGGCGGGATTGACCTATGAGGAGAGACTATGTAGTTTAGGGATGTACACACTGGAGTTTAGAAGATTGAGAGGGGACCTCATAGAAGTGTATAAAATTCTGACAGCTCTAGACAGACTAGATGCAGAAGGAATGTTTCCCTTGGCGGGTGAGAACAGAACTAGAGGACATAATTTAAGGATAAGGGCTAAACCATTTAGGACAGAAATGAGGGGAAATTTCTTCACTCAGAGAGTGGTGAACCTGTGGAACTCATTGCCACAGAGGGCAGTGTACGCCAGCTCATTAAATATATTTAAGAGGGAATTAGATATATTTCTACAGGCAAAAGGGGTTAAGGGTTACGGAGAGAAGGCGGGGACGGGATACTGAATTGGAGGATCAGCCATGATCACATTAAATGGCGGAGCAGGCTCGAAGGGCCGGATGGCCTACTCCTGCTCCTATCTTCTATGTATCTATGTATCTATGTATATTGCGAGATTTAATTTTTTAAGTCTCTGATAAATCTGCGGTGCTCCTACCCGGCCTCTTGTGCATCGCTCACATTCTTCAGCCCTCCATTGGTGGCCGTGCCTTCAGCTGTTCAGTCCTTCAAATCTGGCATTACCTCCAACTCTCACCTCCTTTAAGACGCTCCTTAAAACCTCCCGGTTTGACCACGGTTTTGGTCATCTGTCCGACATTTTGTCTCGGATTTTGCAGTCAGCAGTCAACTAGCAGCGCTCGAAGTTCATTACACTTCCACTTGCCCACAGACTTTCTTCGGGCTTTTGCTCTGGAAAATTGCGGTGATTAGAAATCCAAAACAGCCCGGCGCCCTCTACTGGGGTTCTGGGACCCGGGTGAACAGGTCAAGCAACTGCGCATCTCCTCAACCAATCAGATTAGAAAATCCTTTTTGAGGCGCTTTCAGCGGCTGAACCAGGAAGCGTAAATTCGAATCGTTAATTCAGTGACAAATCAAGCACAGAAAGCGAAATAAAGCGATACATGTAAGTTGCAATTAAGAGAGTGAGAGATACAAGAGACAAAAGAAAAAGTTAAAGATTTTTTTAAAACTTCACCAATAAATCATTTTTTCTTCATTCTTGGGATGTGTGCTTCGCTGGCAATGCCAGCATTTAATTTCTATTCCTAATGCCCGTTTGAGGATGGTGATGAGCCACCTTCTTGAATCACAGCAGTTCATGAGGTGAAGGTACTCCCACAGTGCTGTTAGGAAGGGAGTTCCAGGATTTTGTCTCAGCAATGATGAAGGATCGGCGATATATTACCAAGTCAGGATGGTGCGTGACTTGGAGGGGAACTTGGAGGTGGTGGTGTTCCCATGCGCCTGCTGCCCTTGTCCTTCTAGTTAGTAGAGGTCGTGGGTTTGGGAGGTGCTGCCGAAGAAGCCTTGGCGAGTTGCTGCAGTGCATCTTGTAGATGGTGCACACTGCAGCCACGGTGCGCTGGTGGTGGAGGGAGTGAATGTTTAAGGTGGTAGATGGTGTGCCAATCAAGCGGGCTGCTTTGTCCTGGATGGTGTCGAGCTTCTTGAGTGTTGTTGGAGTTGCACTCATCCAGGCAAGTGGGGAGTATTCCATCACACTCCTTACTTGTGCCTTGTAGATGGTGGAAAGGCTTTGGGGAGTCAGAAGGTGAGACAATCGCCGCAGAATACCTAGCCTCTTACCTGCTCTTGCAGCCACAGGATTTTTGTGGCTGATCCAGTTTACTTTCTGATCAATGCTGAACCCCAGCATGTTGATGGGAGGGATTCGGCGATGGTAATGCCATTGAATGTCAAGGGGAGGTGGTTAGACTCTCGATTGTTGGAGATAGTCATTGCCTAGCACTTTTGTGGCGCGAATGTTACCTGTCACTTATCAATCCAAGCCTGAACGTCATCCAGGTCTTGTTGCATGCGGGCATGGACTGCCACCTTATCTGTGGAGTTGGGAATAACGCTGAACACTGCAGTCATCAGCGAACATCCCCACTTCTGACCTTATGATGGGGGGAAGGTCATTGATGAAGCAACTGAAGATGGTTGGGTCGAGGACACTGCCCTGAGGAACTCCTGCAGCGATGACCTGGGACTGTGATGATTGACATTCAACCACAACAACCATCTTCCGTTGTGCTCGGTATGACTCCAGCCAGTGGAGAGTTTTACCCCTGATTACCATCGACTTCAATTTTACTAGTGCCCCTGCATTCCACACTCGGTCAAATGCTGCCTTGATGTCAAGGACAGTCACTCTCACCTCACCTCTGAAAACTGCCATTTGCGGCAGGGAATTTCAAATTTCTACCACATTTTTCAAGTCGAATTGTTTCCTAACTTAACCCCTGGCTCTATTTTTATAACCTTTGTCCCCCAGTCCTAGACGTCCCAACCATCGGAAATGTTTTCTTTCTATCTCCCCTATTAGCTCACCTCCAAAGAAAATACAACCTTCCTCAGGTGCCCAGAACTGAACCCAATCCTCCAGCTGTGGTCTAACCAGGGCTTTGTATCGCTGGAGCATCAGCAGCACATGTCTATATTGGAATCTCCTAGATATACCTGCCCATGATATTTTAATGATTATTTTATTCATTGGACATGTGGACGCCGCCAGCAAGACCAGTTTTTATTGGTGGTGGTGAGCTGCCTTCTTGAATAAAAGTGAATGGTTTGCTAGACCATTTCAGAGTGCAGTTAAAAGTTACCCAAATTGCTGTGGGTCTGGAATCACATATAGGCCAGAATGGCAGATTTGGCTCAATTCGGGAACCAGATGCATTTTTGCGATGATGTGGTAGTTTTGCCATTACTGATTGATTATTTAATTGAATATAAATTTCTCAGCTGCTGTGGGCGGATTTAGAACCCATCTCTCTTGATGACCTCAGGATTAATAATGAATAACATAACCACTATGCTGCTGTACCCATATGTACAATGAATGTTTCTTGGAACCTGCACTTTTTCTAGCCTTTTACCATTTAGAAAGTATTCTGATCTATCCTTATTAGGTCCTATGTGGATGACCTCACACTTCTTAAATCCAGTTGCCACAATTTTGCCCATTTACATTCTATTAATATCTCTATGTAAGTTCATGCTTCAATCTACACTGCTTACAATGCCACCTATCTCTATCATCGTTAGGCTTGGATATGTGGCTCTGGATCCCATCATCTAAATCGTTAATAAATACGGTGAATAGGTGAGGCCCCAACACAGAACCCTCGGGACACCACTAGTCATATCCTGCCAACTGAAGTACCTGGCCATTATCTGTACACTCTGTATCCTGTCGCTCAACCAATTTCCTAACCAGGACAATAATGTGCCTTCAATTCCACGAAAATCAACTTTAGCTAACAGCCTCTTATGAGTGAATTTATCGAATGCATTTTTGTACATGTATACTTGTTTTTACTTATTTGTGAACTCGGACTCACAAAGATCTTTGCTCCACAAATTAATAGCTCCCCATCATTTAAAAATACTCAGAATTATCTTAGTTGGTTCCAAAGTGGATGATCTTTTGTACAATGAAGTCGATTTGCCATAATTGTGCCCATTCACTACATCTGTCTGCCGCTTACTACTACAGTGCCTCCGAACTTAGTGCGAACTTGGAGCTGCCGCACTCTGTTACTCCGTCCAAGTCATTAATAAATATGGTGAAAAGATGACGATACAATACAGATATCTGGGGAACAGCAATACTCACATCTGACACCGCTGCGAAAGAGTGTGTCGCTTGTGGGAGGAAGAATATTTCTGAAGTGAAGCCTGTGAGAGGCAGTGAGTGTGGGTGTGTGAGAGAAATGCGCTGTACAGGCGGGATTACTGGAGAAAGAAATGCAAATTGTAGAGGGTGTATTGATGCACGTCAGCCAGTGAAGGTCGTTGTGTGAACTTTCGCAAAACTGATTGATACAACTCGAAACAGTTCTCCGAAAATCCACAGCCTCTTTGAGAACAGGGTTCCAGATTTCTATTACCAAAGCAAAATACTGCAGAAGCTGGAAATCTGAAATAAAAACAGAAAATGCTGGGAATATTCAGCAGGCCAGGCAGTATCTGAATGCAGTAATTCTGATGGCAGTGAACAAGGGTCCATACAACTGACGCATAACCTCCTCCTCCATGTCCAGCCCCCTTGAGATAAATTACAGGATTACATTAGACTGTTGACTGATTTCTGTACATGTCTACTAGTGTTTAATGATTTGGGAACTGGCACTCACAAACCTCTTTTCTCCTTAATCAATTAGAAAATAAACTGATTATCTTACTTGGTTCCAAATTGGATGAGGTCACACTTGCGCACAATGAATTCAAGTTGTCTTATTTTACCCACTCGCTTGATCTATCTCTGTCCCTTTGGTTAAGTCCCGCTCCCGTTTGCACTATTACTGTACATCCGAATTTAGCGCCATCTACAAACATGGATCTACAGCACTCTATAAACATCGTGAAAAGATAAGGATCCAATACAGATATCTGGGGAACAGCATTTCCCACATCTGACGCCGCTGCTAAAGAGCGTGTCCTTTGTGGGAGGGAGAATATTCCACAAGTGAGGCCAGTGTGAGGCAGTCAATCTGGGTGTGTGAGAAAAATGTGCTGTACAGAGTGGATAAATGGAGAAGCAAATGGAAAATATAGAGGGTGTAATGATGCACGGCAGCCGGTGAAGGACGCTGTGTGAGCCTAACATCCAGAGCGTGGATTGCTCAGTCAGTAGAGCATCAGACTTTATAATCTTTAGCTCCAGGGTTCAGGTTCCTGGTCAGGTGTTCATTTATATCACGAATCTAATCTCCACATTCGTGCATTGTCATGGAACAGGAGCAGGCCATTTAGCCCCTAGAGCCTGTTCTGCCATTCATTGAGGTCATGGTTGAACTGTGACCGAGCTCAATATAACAGCCTTTGTCCCCAGAATTCTTTTAGTTAACAAAAATCCATCAACTTCTGATTTAAAATTTGCAATTGACCTAGCATCAACTGCCTTTTTTGTAGAGCTTGCCAAATGTCTACCACCCTTTGCATATTGAAGTGTTCCCCAGACCTGGACTTCCCAACCATCGGAAATAGTTTCTCTCTATCGACACTATCAGTTCCCTTTAATATCTTGAGAACGTCTTTCAAAACACCCCATAACCTTCTAAATTCCATGAATCCAGCCCCAGTTTCTGTAATCACTCCTGGTAATATAACCCTTGGACTCTATGTATCATTCTGGTAAATCTACGCTGCACTCACTCCAAGATAATGCATCCTTTCTAAGGTGTGGTGCCCAGGACTGAACACAGTATTCCAGGTAAGGTTTAACCAGGGGTTTGTATTGCTGTAGCCTAGCTTCTACCCGTTATAATCTAGTCCCCTAGGTATAAATCCCAGCATTTCATTAGCCTTTTTGATTATTTTCTGTACCTGTCCATGGCATTTTAATGATTTATCTACACGGACTGTAAGTTTCTGTGGACCTCCTCTGTTCCTAGCTTTTCACCATTTAGAAAGTTCTCTGATCTTTCCTTTTTAGGTCCAAAGTCGATGATCCCACTTTGCCTCCGTTAAAACCCAGTTGCCACAGTTTTGTCCAGTCACTCAATCTATTACTGTCTATTTGTAACGTGATGTTTCCATCCACATTGCTTACAATGCCGCCTATCTTTGTGTCATCGGCAAACTTGGATATGTGGCTTGTTAAGAAGTTGTAATTAAGTGGAATGTGGCGGTATTGATACAAACTCAGTGACAGGAAGCAAATGGTGATATTGGATGAAGGTTTTTCGGACTGGGAGGTAGTTTGCCGTGGTCTTCTCCAAGGGTAATTTTTGTGTCCATTACTCATTTCATTTTTTTATGAAGAACCTAGTGAGTAGCATTATAAAGTTTACAGACGATACGACACTTGGAAAAGCAATAGATAGTGATGAGAATAGTTACAGGCTTCAGGATGACATAGCAAGGATGGTGCGATGGGGAGAAGCATGGCAGATAAGTGCGGAGAAGTGTAAGTGATGCACTTTGGGAGGACTACAAGGGAAAGACAGTGAACTATACATGGCACAATTTGGAAATATATCAATTATCAGAGGAACCAAGATGTCCATATACACAAATCCTTAAAGGTGGCAGGGCAAGTTGACAAAATGGTTAAAAATATATCTGGTTTACTTGGGTTTTAAATAGAGGAATAGAATATAAAAGAGAAGAGATCATGCTAGAAATTTATAAATCACTGGTAAAGCCTCAGCTGGAGTATTTTTGACCATTCTGAGCACCACACTTCAGGAAAGATGTAAAGGCCTTAGAAAGTGAACAGAGGAGGTTTACCAGGATGTTACCCGGGATGAGGGTGTTCAGTTATGAGGAGAGGTTGCAAAAGATAGGACTGTTCTCCTTGGAGCAGGTTACCTGGTTAACAGGTTACCTAATCGAGGTTTTCAAGATGATGTGAGGTTTGATAGAGTAAATAGAGTAAACCATTCCGTTTGGCGAAGTGGGTCAAGAACTAGAGATGTTCTCTAGCTTTACATACCAGTGAATCTGCAGTCCATTTGCTGCATCAAAGGCCGCGATTTATGCCAGATGCTAAACTTCTCCCAATAGCTGATTAGACTCTCACCTCGGCAAAATCATCGATTGAAGATATTCTCAGTAAAGCTGCTCACATTTCCAATCATTGTTGAATCTTCCCGTTCCCAGACTTTGAAAATGGGGGTCTTGGTCCCACCAGATTCTCTCTATGAACCTAGCGACAATTTTCCAGTCCCAGTTAATATAGTGATGATTCGACATCTCTCTTTCCACCTTCCTGGGATACTGGTTAATCAAACAAACGTTTAAGATGAACGTGATTCACCTTAATTAGAGAATCTGTTACTGGAAAGCAATGGGACTATTTATTTGAATATTAATATAGTTAATTTGAAAATATTTATAATTTGTTTTGAATAGAAACATAGAAACATAGAATCTAGGAGCAGGAGTAGGCCATTCGGCCCGTCGAGCCTGCTCCACCATTCAATACGATCATGGCTGATCATCCAAATCCAGTACCCTGCCCCTGCTTTAATCCCCACAGTACACATATCCCACCCTACCCCCGTAACCCCACATATTTTAATTCCCCCTAACATATCCCATCCTATCCCCATAACCCCACATATTTAATCCCCCCCTAACACTTTGGGTCAATTTTATCATAGCCAATTCAACCTAACCCGCACATTTTTGGACGTGATTTACTTTACTGTTAAATAGTTCTTTTGTTTGCCCCTATAGGCAATAAAGTCACTCACAACATCTGCTGCCAACTCCAGCTCCGCCCACAGTGACATTCCACTGATGGTGTGTAACCAGGGGCGGAAACATGTCTCCAGGTGACATCACAAAGGAGACAGGAGCCAATCACACAGCAACCAGGAACAATGTCACAAAGCAGCCGGAGCTCCGCCCAGCAGAGGTGTCACAGGGTCACGTGGCCAGGCTCTGCTCCTGGTGCGCAGTCTCACTGGGCATGAACGCAGGTTGTACACTCAGTCCTGGCTCCGACCCCTCCCCCATTTACTGAGACTCGAGGCAGGTAGCACAGCCTTCCAAAATTACCCCGTATGCCTTCTCCTTCCCATATTCCAAATGCGAGATCCCACTATTTAATGGACCCCATGTCCATCACTTGCTTTGTAAATTCCAAAGTTCCCCGTATCTTTATATCAGGCAGGTTGTCTCCCTCCTGCTTTGGCAGTGAGAGGCAGCTTTAGGTAATAGTGCTGAGATGAGACAGGGATATTACAATAACTCTGTGTTCTCGCTTCAACAAAAAGGAGCATTAGTGAAAATAAGTGAAGGGATCATCAGTGGTATCAAATGGATGAATCATTGGGTTTGGAACAGCAGCGGTAAGACATAGGGTAAAGTTCGCTCAACACTGTAGTTTCAAACACTCCCAGGGCAGGATTAGATACAGAGTAAAGTTTTATCTACAACGTACACTCATACCCTCCAAGGGCAGGTTTGTTCCAGAGTAAATCTCCATCTACATTGCCCCATCAAACACTGCCATGATAGGGACAGGACAGGTTAGATACAGAGTAAAGCTCCCTCTACACTGCTCCATCAAACACTCCCATGGTAGGTACAGGACAGCTTAGCTACAGAGTAAAGCTCCCTCTACACTGTCCCATCAAACACTCCCAGGGTAGATATAGCACGGGTTATATACAAAAGTGAGAAGTCGCACAACACCAGGTTATAGTCCAACAGTTTTATTTGAAATCACATGCTTTCGGAGCTGCTGCTCCTTCGTCGGGTGAAGTAAAGGAATACAGAATCGGCAAAGCATATATAGATAGAGAACAATGCATGTGTAACTTACAATGGCAGACGACTACATTTAATCCTCCTGACTGTTTATCTGCCGAGGTGTGACAAAAGGCAATCAGGTCAGCCAGGAAGGCACCACATCAAAGACATAGCAAGATACAACTGAGACAAAGAGGTGGAGTTACAGGGGGTCTAACGTGTCAAAGGCTGCAATCGGTATGGAAAACGATAAACTTTAATGTTTTTACTTTTTAACTGGGAATCACATCTGTGAACAAGCCAACGACGACTCGAGTCTGGATGACTCTACGTCATGTATCGCGACATAAACCCAAGATCCCGGTTGAGGCCATCCACATGAGTGTGGAACTTGGCTATCAGTTTCTGCTCGATGATTTTGCGTTGTCGTGTGTCTCTAAGGCCGCCTTGGAGAACGCTTACCCGCAGATCCGAGGCTGAATGTCCTTGACTGCTGAAGTGTTCCCCGACTGGGAGTGAACACTCCTGCCTGGCGATTGTTGCGTGGTGTCCGTTCATACGTTGTCTCAGTTTCTGCATGGTCTCGCCGATGTACCATGTATATGGGTTATATACAGAGTAAAGCTCCCTCTACACTGTCCCATCAAACACTGTCCACCCCAGTCCCATCAAACACTGTCCACCCCAGTCCAACACCGGCATCTCCGCATCATGACCATCAAACACTGCCAGGGCAGATATAGCACGGGTTATATACAGAGTAAAGCTCCCTCTATACTGTCCCATTAAACACTCCCAGGGCATGTACAGCACGGGTTTTATACAGAGAAAAGCTCCCTCTACACTGTCCCATCAAACACTCCCAGGGCAGGTACAGCACGGGTTAGATACAGAGTAAAGCTCCCTCTACACTGTCCCATCAAACACTGCCAGGGCAGATATAGCACGGGTTATATGCAGAGTAAAGCTTCCTTTCTACTTCTTGTAAAATACGACCAGGGCAGATACGGCATGGGTTAAATACAGTGTAAACGCCCCTGAATTTTGGTTCATCAAGCAGAGTCAACTCAGCATGTGCTCAATGCAGCGTAAAGCTCCTCTGACATTATCCAATGAAGCTCAACAACTCAGGTACAGCATGGTACGGTTACAGGATAAAATTCCGTGTTCACTGCATAGATTCGACTTTTCTCTCTCCACCTTCCTGAGCTGCGGTTGACTCCAGTAATCTATCAACATAAAAATGATTCATATTACATAGATTACATAGAAGATAGGAGCAAGAGTAGGCCATCCGGCCCTTCGAGCCTGCTCCGCCATTTAATGTGATCATGGCTGATCCTCCAATTCAGTATCCCGTCCCCGCCTTCTCTCCGTAACCCTTAACCCCTTTTGCCTGTAGAAATATATCTAATTCCCTCTTAAATATATTTAATGAGCTGGCGTACACTGCCCTCTGTGGCAATGAGTTCCACAGGTTCACCACTCTCTGAGTGAAGAAATTTCCCCTCATTTCTGTCCTAAATGGTTTAGCCCTTATCCTTAAATTATGTCCTCTAGTCCTGTTCTCACCCGCCAAGGGAAACATTCCTTCTGCATCTAGTCTGTCTAGACCTGTCAGAATTTTATACACTTCTATGAGGTCCCCTCTCAATCTTCTAAACTCCAGTGTGTACATCCCTAAACGACATAGTCTCTCCTCATAGGTCAATCCCGCCATTCCTGGTATCAGCCTGGTGAATCGCCGCTGCACCCCCTCCATGGCAAGAACATCTTTCCTCAGATGAGGCGACCAAAACTGTACACAGTACTCGAGGTGTGGTCTCACCAGTGCCCTGTACAGCTGCAGCAAGGTATCCCTGTTCCTGTATTCCAACCCTTTTGCTATGAAGGCCAGCATACCGTTTGCCTTCTTGACCGCCTGTTGCACCTGCATGCTCGCCTTCAGTGACTGGTGTACAAGAACACCCAGGTCTCTCTGTACTTCCCCCTCTCCCAATTTATTGCCATTTAAATAATAATTTGCCCTCCCGTTCCTGCACCCAAGGTGGATAACTTCGCACTTGTCCACATTATAGTGCATCTGCCATTTATCCGGCCAATCACCCAGTCTGTCCAAATCGCTCTGGAGCTTCCTGATCTCCTCCTCTGAGCCCCCCCCCTCCTAGTTTGGTGTCGTCTGCAAATTTGGAAATGCTGCATCCGACTCCCTGATCCAGGTCATTAATGTAAATTGTGAACAGCTGGGGACCCAGGACAGATCCCTGTGGTACCCCACTTGTTACTGCCTGCCATTCAGAAAATGAGCCGTTTATTCCAACTCTCTGTCCAACAGTTTTATTTGAAATCACAAGCTTTCGGAACTATCGCTCCTTCCTCAGGTGAAGTAAATTGGATACAGAATCGTCAGAGCATATATAGATGGAAAAAAAAGCATGTGTACTTTACAATTGCAGACCAATAAATTAAATCATCCTGACTATCTGCCGAGGTGTGATAAAGTTAATTAAGTCAGCCAGGAAGGTACCACATCAAAAGACATAGCAAGATACAACTGAGACAATGAGGTGAAGTCGCAGGGGTTCTAACGTGTCAAAAGCTGCCGTATGTATGTAAAACGAAAAGCTTTAAAAAAAAATTTACTTTTTTACTGGGAAAATTTTTACTTTTTTACTGGGAATCACATCTGTGAACAAGCTAACGACGACTCGAGTCCGGATCACGTCATGTATCGTGACATAAACCCAAGATCCCGATTGAGACCGTCTTCATGAGTGCAGAACTTGGCTATCAGTTTCTGCTCGATGATTTTGCGTTGTCGTGTGTTTCTAAGGTTGCCTTGGAGAACGCTTACCCGCAGATCCGAGGCTGAATGTCCTTGACTGCTGAAGTGTTCCCCGACTGGGAGGGAACAATCCTGCCTGGCGATTGTTGCGCGGTGCTCGTTCATACGTTGTCTCAGTGTCTGCATGGTCTCGCCGATGTACCATGCCGCGGTGCATTCTTTCCTGCAACGTATGAGGTAAACGTTGTCTACCTCATACGTTGCAGGAAAGAATGCACCGCGGCATGGTACATCGGCGAGACCATGCAGACACTGAGACAACGTATGAACGAGCACCGCGCAACAATCGCCAGGCAGGATTGTTCTATCTGACAGCCAGTTCTCTATCCACGTCAATACTTTCCCCTTTATCCCATGAGCTTCAATTTTCCATGCTAATCTTTTATGTGGGACCTTATCGAAGGCCTTTTGGAAGTCCAGGTACACCACATCTACTGGCTCTCCCTCATCTATTTTACCAGTTACTCCCTCAAAAAATTCCAATAGGTTAGTCAAGCACGATTTACCCTTTGTAAATCCATGTTGACTCTGTCCTATCCTGTCCCCATTTGCTAAGTGCTCCGCTATTTCATCCTTAATGATGGACTCCAGCATTTTGCCCACAACTGATGTAAGGCTTACAGGTATGTAATTACCTGCTTTTTCCCTACCCCCCTTTTTGAATAGTGGGGTAACGTTAGCTACCCTCCAATCCATGGGCACTGTTCCCGAGTCTAATGAATTCTGAAAAATCATACTTAGTGCATCCGCTATCTCTAGTGCCACCTCCTTCAGTACCCTAGGATGCATGTTATCAGGCCCTGGGGATTTGTCCGCCTTCAATCCCTTTAGCTTCCTTAACACCATATCCTTAGAGATATTGATTTGCATCAGTTCCTCCTTTGCCAATGTCCCTATTTTTCCCGATATCCCAGGGAGGTTTTTTGTGTCTTCCTTCGTAAAGACTGACCCAAAGTATGCATTTAGTTGTTCTGCCATTTCCTTATTTCCCATTATATATTCCTCCGTATCTGACTGCAATGGACCAACTTTGGTTTTCACCAGTCTTTTCCTCTTGATATACTTATAAAAGCTTTTGGAGTTAGTTTTTATATTTTCCGCCAGCTTGCTTTCGTAAGCTATTTTGCCCCTCTTGATTAAGCCCTTTGTCCTCCTTTGCTCTATCTTAAACTGTTCCCAATCTTCCGCTCTGGCGCTTTTTTTGGCTATTTTATACGCCCTATCTTTGGATTTTATGCTTTCTCTAATTTCCCCTGTTATCCACGGTTGAGTCACCTTTTTAGATTTCCTTTTATGCCAGATTGGTATAAACAATTTTTGCAATTTTTTCATTATATCTTTAAATGCTTGCCATTGTTTATCTACCTCCAGTCCTCCCAGGAACGTTGTCCAATCAGACCTACTCAGTTCCCGTCTAATGGCATCATAATTCCCCTTGTTTAAATTCAGGACCTTAGTCTCTGAGTCAATTTCTTCGCTCTCCATTTCGAGTGAGAAATCGATCATGTTATGATCGCTCTGACCCAAGGGTCCCCGTACAACAAGATTACTAATTAGTCCCTTCTCATTGCACAGTACCCAGTCCAATATAGCCTGTTCCCGAGTTGGTTCCTCGACATATTGATCCAGATAACCATCCCTTAAACACTCAAGGAATTCCTCCTCCTCATTATTTTTACTGATAAGGCTAGTCCAATCTATATGTAAGTTAAAGTCACCTATGATGACAGCTGTGCTCTTATTGCACGCTTCTCTAATTTCCCTCGTGATGCCCTCCCCAACATCTATTTTACTATTTGGAGGCCTATATACCACTCCTATTAAAGTTTTTCGCCCCTCGCTATTTCTTAGCTCCACCCATATAGATTCTGTATTAACTGAGTTAATATCCTTCCTTTCAATTGCATTTATCCCCTCTTTTACCAGCAATGCTACCCCTCCTCCCTTTCTTTTTTGTCGATCCTTCCTAAATACTGAATACCCCTGTATGTTAAGCTCCCATCCCTGCTCACCCTGCAACCATGTTTCCGTAATCCCAATTAGATCATAATTATTAACCTCTATTTCCACAGCTAATTCATCTACCTTGTTCCTGATGCTTCTCGCGTTAAGGTATAAAACCCTCAGGCTTTTTTTATGCTCACATTTTTTATGAATTAGTTTGGCCCTTTGTTTTTTGTTCCTCACCCTTTTACCATTTATTTCTGTCTGCCTTTCACTTTCCTCTATTTCACTACATAGGTTTCTAGCCCCCTGCCATACTAGTTTAAATGCTCCCGAACTGCTTTATCAAAAATTACCCCGAGAACATCAGTTCCATCTTTGCACAGGTGTAGACCGTCCCTTTTGTATAGGTCACACCTACCACAAAACTGGTTCCAATGCCTCAAAAATTTAAAACCCTCCCTCTTACACCACTGCTCAAGCCACGTATTTAGCCTAACTATCCTGTTCTCTGTACTCTTACTAGCACGTGGCACTGGTAGTAATCCAGAGATTACTAACTTAGAGGTCCTACTTTTTAGCTTGGCTCCTAACTCCCTAAATTCTACTTGTAGGACCTCTTCCCTTTTTTTAGCTACGTCGTTGGTACCAACATGTATCACGACAACTGGCTGTTCCCCCTCCCCCTCCAGAATGTTCTGCACCCGCGCCGACACATCCTTGACCCTTGCACCAGGGAGGCAACATATCATCCTGGAGTCTCGGTCGCGACCACAGAAACCCCTATCTATTCCCCTTACAATCGAATCCCCTATTACTATAGCCCTGCCACTCTTTTTCCCTCCCTTCTTTGCAACAGAGCCAGTCATGGTGCCATGAGCCTGGCTGCTGGTGCCTTCCCCCGATGAGTCATCCCCCCCGACAACAGCACCTAAGGCGGTGAACCTGTTGCTAAGGGAGACAACCCCAGGGGATTTCTGCACTACCTTCCTGCCCTTGCTCTGCCTTTTGGTCACCCATGTACTATCTACCCTGGCCTTAACCTGCGGTGTGACCAACTCACTAAATGTGCTATCCACAACCCTCTCAGAATCGTGGATGCTCCAAAGTGAGTCCATCCGCAGCTCAAGGGCCGTCATGCGGTCCCACATGAGCTGCAGCTGGACACACTTCCCGCACACATGGTTGTCAGGGACACAAGAAGCATCCCTGATTTCCCACATGTTACAGGAGGAGCATGACACAGGTCCGAGCTCTACTGCCATGCCTTAACCCTTATATTACTTTTTAATTTTCTAGTTTTAGTTTATTTATTGACTTTTGTTTTCCCGAAGCTTACTTAGACCAATGTATACTGTACTCCACAAACTTTATTCGGAATACAATGAGACTATTTTTGTGACTATTTTATATTTAATTGGAATATATTTACAATCAATTACATTTGGTTGCTTTACTTATTTAATATTACATTGCTATTTTCTTTCCTTGCCCCCATTTATAGGACCTTTACTCACTCACAATATCTGCTGTCATCTCCAGCTCCGCCCACAATAACACACAATGGAACGCAACCAGGGAGGAAACCTTTCTCCAGGTGACATCACAAAGGAGCCAGCTGCCAATCATACAGCAGCCACTCACAATGTCACACAGCAGCCGGAGGTCCGCCCAGTCGAGGTGTCACAGGGTCACATGACCATGCACTCCTGGTGCGCAGTCGCACTAGGGATGAATACATGTTGTACATTCAATCCTGTGTTGGCCCGTATTTTCCGATCGGAGGCTTCCTGCGTGCGGATGCCTCCGAGCTGGAAAAAATCTACTCCCTTACCTGAGGACATTCCCGCTCCTGGGCCTCTCCTGGTGCGCGCGCAGAGGCTCAGGCATCACAGGTGGTTCGCAAGCCTTCCTGGGATCACGCAGGCCATGGGAAACCAATGGAAGAAGCTAATCTCACCTTCAGAATTTTGACAGGTCTCTCTGCTTAGACCTGTCAAAAGTATGCATGAGGACCAGTGAAAAAACACACTAAAGCATTAAATATTTTTTTTAAAAATCATCACGTTTTTAAAATTAGTTAAAATTACATTAAATTATTTTAAACAAAAATAAAAAAAATTGAAAAAGTAATTAAAGATTTTTAAGGGGCTAAAAATAAACTTACCTTTTTTAAAAGTATTTTAAAATTATAAATAATTGAAAAAAATATTATTTCCCGTTTTTAAACTCTTATGCTGGTAAAAACATACCTTATGCCTGCTTTTAACAGGCATGAGCTTTTTTAAAGGTTTTCAGCGGGCGGAGGTTCTGCAGAAAGCGGAAATCTCCAGCCGCAGAGGCCCTTCTACAGGGCAGGCGGAAGATCGGAAGTGCCGGTTTGCTTCGCATGCCTGAAACCGGCACTTGCGAGTCCCCTACGCGTGCGTACACTGCGCGTACACACCCGTAGGGGTCGTAAAATACGGGTCACTGTCAGAGACTATTTGTCGCTGAGAAATAACCAGTCCTGTTAAGCTTAACAGCAGTTGCACCACATTCCTGGGGTCAGAAGTAATGAACATTTTAAACCAAATTCCTATGTGTAAAATGAGATGTGGGTAACAGTTCATCACAGAAAAAATATTGAGATATCGAGTCTTAGTCAGTCAGCATTTCTTTCAATCTTCAAAAGAAGGTCCTCGGTTAATTAATGGTGATTAAAACAATTATTTTCTGACATTAGATGCACGTAAGTAATTTAACTAAGAGAAGTGTTTTCTCTTGTTAATTCTAACGAGACAGCGAATCGAACTTTTGCCACCATGAATGACAGCGCCGAACCATAACCATTAGACCACCGGGGAAAACTGAACTAAACAAAAGTGATCATTTTAAATACAATTGACTCTATCCGTTTCGGATGCAAATTCATTTTTGACTTGTTTTACATGTAAATGCATTTCCTGACTCTGCTGCTTACAAATGTGTTTCCCTGTATCTGTGATATTTATCTTTTATTGGGGGCTTCTGTCTTCATTCCAAATGTATTTTGTAATTATTTATTTCTCAATATGGTACTTTTAAATTAAACATCAATGCATTTATATTTAACACAGACAGACACAAATACAATGATAAATAACATAAAAAGAAACAAATATATATATATATATATATATATGTATATATAACTAGTACATTTAGAAGTACCACAGATGAAATTATATATATTTATATTTTATGTAGGATATATCATAGTATAAAAATAAACTTTAAATTGGCACACATATAAAGCATCGCAATCATCACATAAACAATGATTTTATATATTAACATCACACGCGCACAGGAGGTTTGTTAAGATGTCGGAAGCCCATGGAATTGAGGGGAAAGTTATGGTGTAAATAATGAATAGGCTCAATGACAGGAAACAAAGGCTGGTGATGGACGGAGGTCTTTCAGACGATGTGATGGTTCGCAGTGGTTTCCCAAGGATCCGTTGTTGGTCCATTACTCTTTTCAAGTTTTATAAACGACCTAGACTCAGGTGTAGGGAGCAGCATTCTACAGTTTGCAGGTGTAACCGAACCTTGGCAATGTAGTAGATAGTGAAGATAATGACACTGGTAGCCTTCAGGATGACATAGGCAGGATGGTGAAATGGACAGACTCATGGCAGATAGAGTTCAATGCGAAGAAATCTGAAGTGATGCACTTTGGCAGGAGTAATATGGAAAGGCAGTATACTATAAATGAAATGATTTTGAAACGTGTAGATGAGCAGAGAGACCTTGTTGTCCATATACACAAATCCTTAATGGCGACAGAGCAAGTTGATAAGGTGGTTTAAAAAGCACGTGGGTTAATGGGTTTGTAAATAGAGGCATAGAATATAAAAGAAAAATTTAATGCTAGTTATAGAGTAGATAGAGAAAAACTATTCCCTTGGTCGAGAGGGTCAATAACCGGAGGTCATCGATTTAAAATCATTGGCTAAAGATCTAGAGGGGGGATGAGTTGTCAGGATCTGGAACGCTCGACTTGAAATCGTGGTGGAAGCTGATTCCATCAATAATTTTAAAGGGAGTTTCAAGATGAGGAACTTACAGGGTTAGGGACAAAAAGCGGGGTGTGGGACTGAGCACGGCTGCTCGTTCTAAGCTAGCACAGTCACGAAGGGCCGAATGTCCGCCTCCTGTCCTGTGAGTTTCTATGATTCTATATTTACACCCACAGTTTATATTTTCACACGGCCTTGTTTGCAGTTCTAACTATTGTCTACACGCCGACTGTTTCATTGTTTTTCGGAAGCTGCTCGATCTGTTGTGTATTCTGAACAGTTTCCCAGTCTGACTCGCTAAATCATTAAGGCTGCGTATTCAGATCACGTCAGGCTCAGCACTCTTTTTAGCGTTGATTGGAGTCTGGATAATTCCCGAAGAATATTTTTTGTTGCTTTTCCACAATAAACAGAACCTTGCTATAAAGTCTGTCTCACTCGTTCCCCAGTGTCAGGGAGAGAAGTGCCAGATGCCCTCATTTATTTAATTTAACAAACACACACAAACACACGTGTTCAGTAAAGTGTTCCATACAGCTTGATAAACCCTGCCCCCCTCCCCACTTCTAGGGGAACTCCCACTGCGCTTCAGAGAGGTGTGATCAAAAATATGGAAGCCAAATCCAAAGGAGGTGCATTTTAACGTCATCTTCTTTAACAATACTCAAAGCTTACAGTTTTAAAGAGTGTCTTAAATGAGGAGACGGGGAATTTGGGGAGCAAATTCCAGAGAGTGAGACAGAGAGTGAGACAGAGGTTATGACAGACTATTTAAAGTGTGAAGAGAAAAGGGGTCGCGCAAGTGACCGGAGTCATAGAATCATAGAATCTCACAGCACAGAATGAGGCCATTCGACACGTTCTGCCTGTGCCGGCTCCTTGAAAGAACTGTCCAATTTAGGCCCACACCCCAGCATTTCCCCGCAACCCTGCTAATTATTTGTCTTCAAATATATGTCCAATTGCCTTTTGCAAGTTCCTATGGAATCTGATTCCACCATCCTTTCAGGGAATGTGTTCCGGATCTTACCACCCTTCTTGTATTTCAATACTTAAAGGGATCAACCTTAAATGGTATCATGTCCACAGCAGGTCCCTCAATAACTTACCCGGAGATGGAAAGCTACCAATGAGGAAGCAGCACCTCCCCATACGGACTCTGCCACTAAATGGAGTTCTTCAGGAATAAAGATACTCCTTTTTGCCATTGTAAAGAACAATAACAGGCTGTGAAAAGAATGATCCCAATGGCCCCTCCAGGTCTTTGGGACATTAAATCAATGACCTCTGGTTGCCGATCCACGGACCAGAGGAAACAGTTTCTCCTTACTTGCACTATCATAAGTTTGAATACCTCTGCTCGGCCTCCCCTTAACCTTCTCTGCTCGAACAATCGCAGGGTTAGTTTTCAAATACGATGGGCCGACAAGGCAGCGGCAGCTAATTCCGCAAAATACAGTTGCACAGGGAATTGAAACAATTGCTTTGTCAGAAGTGGGATTCTCACCAATTGCCTCTGGCGAGGTTTGGCGACCTGAATGCAGCACCTTAGACCGCTCGGCCATCCTGATTCATACTCAACACCCCGGAATTTCTCCAAAGAGGCCCAGAGAAGGTGTCACTCATTCTGGTCGTACGTAAATGCTGGAAATCTCGGTGACCTTAAACAACATCACTGCTGTCCCACACTAAAAACTCTCAATCCTGCTCCTCCGTTGCCTTTTACAGACTTTTCACTGATGGAAACCACATAAGTCAATCAAGAAATTGCTTTTTCAAGTGATTATCGTTCTGAAGGAGCTCCCTAATTGTCCTCCCCCTGTCTCCTCAATTCGACAATTCCCGCCAGCTTCCTTTACATAGAATCATAGGATTATAGAATGAGACAGCACAGAAGGTCATTCGGCCCATCCTGCATGTGTCGGCTTTTTGGTTGAGCTGTCCAATGAATCCTGTGTTATTTCCCCTCAGGTAATTATCCGGTTCTCTTTGGAAATTTGCTATTGAATCTGCTTCCACCACCCTTTCAGACAGGGCATTCCAGATCACAACAACTCGCTGTGTAAAAAATGTTTTCTCATCTCGCCTCTGATTCTTCCTCAATGTGGACCGGCTGTTATCGGTACCAGGATGTGGCCATTCTAATTCTGTGACTGGAACGTCACACCTGCCTCGCAAATGGCAATGTTAACTGTGACAAATCTGAGGCCCGTCAGGAATCTAAACGCCGAACACTTTCTGTTCCTTTTAAAGTTTTACCATTTATTGTATATTACTTGAGGGGGGAATACAGGGCTATGGGGAAAGAACAGGGGTGTGGGATGAATGGGATAGCTCTGCCAAACAGGCGGCACAGACACGATGGGCCAAATGGCCTCCTTCTGTGCTGCGTCATTCTATGATTCTATGACTGCGTGGCACATAACAACTTAAGTCTGCCAATTGCAGTGAAGCGCGGCCCTATTTTCATTCTTATACCGACAATTATATTATTAAGAGAAAAATGTAGGATAAAGACCCATTGCAGTGCGGTGATAAAGCCGGGGAAATTCGGAACTGGGGTTCAACCGAGAAAGCAACATAAAAACTTAAAACACTCACCCAACGTGGAGCTCGAACCCACGTCCCTGAAATTAAGAGTCTCATGCTTTACCAGCTGAGCTAACCGGGCAGAAAAAATGATTGGCAACCTTGTCGGTTAATGCAGAGAGATGGCTGTTCGCTCCGGCCCAGGGTTGCAGCTTGTTCTGGAAACTATGAACCGAGCTCTCCTGAATTACAAGGTGTGCCACACAACCCTGCCACGGCAACCTCTGCAAGACATGCCAGATCATCAACACAGATACCATCATCACACGTGAAGAGACCACCCACCAGGTACATGGAACATACTCATATGACTCGCTCAACGTTGTCTACCTCATACTTTGCAGGAAAGGATGCCCCGGAGCATGGTACATCGGCGAGACCATGCAGACACTGCAACAACGTATGAATGGACACCGCGCAACAATCGCCAGGCAGGAGGGTGGCCTCCCAGTCGGGGAACACTTCGGAAGAGCTGACCAATTCACCCAGGTCTAAAGGGGTCCCGTACAGTTTAATGGGATTCACAGGGAACAAGCAGGCTGGGGCAATGTCCAAAACTTTGGACATAGATATAAGATCCCTCCATATCACGTGGGAGGGTAACCAAAAGGCCGGCAATTTGGCCAAGCAGGGGGCCAGGGAAGGAGAGTTCTGGAATCCCTGTAAAGCAGGTACGGAAGCCGCAATCCAGGAAAAGGGAGGCACACAGGGGGTAGCTTTGCCCCCGGACTTAAAGCAGGTCCAAGCCCAGAATCCCGATATAAGGTCGTCCTGGTAAAGAGAGAGAATGGGGAGTCCCTAGAAGGTCCGTTCAGGGCAGAGGACGAGATTTTTTTAAAAGAGACACTGGCAAGCAGCCAGTAACCTGGGGAACCAGTACCAGAAAGATCGGTTGCTGGTAGAACCCCAGAGAACCCACGAGTGGGAGATTGACCAGTGTAAACTGTTTAAACCTAAAAGGGAACAGCCAGCAAAGGTGGACTGCCCCCAAGTTAGAAATCCTCAGCCAGCCGCAGCTGTGGCAGACTCACAGACTGCAGCGGTGAGGACAGGGGCTTGTATCACAGGAGAGGTCACTCCATCGATCATGTGGGACTCAGGCACTCCCCCAGTGGCCAGAGCCCTAAGAAGGTCTCCCCGCACACCACAGCCTAAACCACCCTGGTCTCCAGTGTACCAGTTTAAACGGTCCCACCCAAAGAGGATTGTAACCCGTGCAGAAACGCCCTATAGCGTAGTGGATAAAGCCAGCCCCATGGTTTACGCAATAAAATTGCCCCGGCGCCCGAAATGGTTTCAAATAAACCACTGCCAGCTGTATAAGCCGGAGGCGAAGAAGCCTATAGCCCCACCTATAGCACTTCCTAGGAGGTCCCCTCGGACACCCCAACCTAGGAAGGCATGGTCGCCGACTCTCCAGTTTAAAGGGGCGACCTCCCGAGCAAAAGTTAAGTTAACAGACAAAGGTCACCAGCCAGCAGTCGCAGGCTGTGAGGGACCAGAAGTAAGGGTCCGTACAGCCACGCTGCAGGGAGCAGCCTGCCGCAGTCCTTACAGGAGTTAGGCTAACCATCCGGAGATGGACGGCGAATGTATATAGTTTCTTTTGATTTAAACTTTTATAGGTTTAGTAGTTTAAGAATTTTTTGTGAGTTAAGTTTAAATTCTCAAGACTCGATCACTTGTTAAGCCAAAGAACCCTCTCGGGACATGGCTATCTGTTTTTGTGTGTCCGACAGAGAGGAAATCGGAAAGCATGAGACGAGCCTGGATCGATTTTGAGAATCCGAAACAACAACAGAAAACGCTGGAAAAACTCAGCAGGCCAGGCAACATCCGTGGAGAGGGAAAAAGAGTTAACGTTTCAGGTCGATGACCTTTCTTCAGAGAAATGTTGCCTGGCCTGCTGAGTTTTTCCAGCGTTTTCTGTTGTTGTTTCGGATTTCCAGCATCTGCAGTATTTTGCTATAGATTTTGAGAATAACGTTTTGTATGTATGTATTTTCCAAGTGGTGCAGGGGTGTTGGACCCCCTCCGTGCTTGGATGTGAATGTATTAAAGTGAATTCTTACCTGTATCTGTACTTTTGGAAAAAGTACACTATAGGAAAATGTATGTTATTTTTGGGACCATAGATAGATAATTACGGGGAAAGTTGGCTGTGGAGGGTCGGAATTTTGCTCACCTTCAGAGGTATGATACTTAAAGCGAGTTTTAGTATCACAGGGGGGAGTGTAGGGTTCTCAAAATTCCCACATTCCCCAGAGTTATTAATAAGGGGTTCCCTGGACAAAGTGGCTTCTCGACCTCGTGGCAGAAGCCTGCGACATTGAACAGAAACCAGGGCCCTGGAAAAACAGCAGGCCAGGTGACATGCCTGGGTCTGAAAGAGAGTTGCGAAATTTCCAGACCCCCAAAAGACTCGGAGGAAAAGAGAGAGACCCTACGGAAAAGGGGCTTTGGACATTTTAAAACCAATTGAGTGTATTGGACCAGGGACATTTTTAAACATGCCTGGGCAGACCTCAGCACAGGCTGCCAAAGGAGACGAGGCTGGCCTCGACAGAGACAATGTTGTATATTACAGGTGGTCAGCCTGTCTCCAGCCCCATCAAACTGTTTTGTATTTATACAAAGAAGTAAAGGCAACACAAATGAACAACCATCAGACCAGCAATCATCCTCCACTTAACAAATAGTTAATATCGTTAAAGTCCATCTGCTGCCATTAAAGTTAACGACCTTAACGAGCCCACCAGAATTAAACAAAACACTGGGAAGATTTGGCGGGCAAATAAGGAACAATCGAACAGTGTAACTTGAGACCTGTGCTGGAACAAGCCAGAGTTCTACAGAGACGAGACGGGCAGTTTTGCAGCCTAGCAGTTTAAACAAGCTGTTCAAGCCACACAGACAGGCCAGAAGCAGGACAGCTGAAGCACAGGAGTTCTCCAGTACACATTTCAACAGAAACAAGACCGTTCAACAAAGAAGGCCAGCAGCTCCAGAAACAGACTGACACGCAAGAAACCAGAGCAATGGTTCCAGTGACCATCAAACACCTCGAGGCACAAGGGCCTTATGAAACTTTTTACTGTCAAAGGATTCGTTTGGTGAGCATTATCCCTGGTCCTCAAGAGTCTAACTTAGCTAGTAAAGTGGGGTTGGGAGGGGTGAGGTATTGTTCTACTGTCATTTCCCTCGTTTGTACCGAAGTGAAGATTGACATGTTATGTTTCATCTCTGTTAAATAAACATTGGTTTTCCTTGCACCAATCCACGGGTCTGTTCGTTTGTCCTTATCGCCGCTCGATAAGTTCTGGTCTCAGAACTAGGAAGGGGATAGCGATGCGCAACCGCACAGCGGGCAGGACAGTCGAGGAAAACAAAACTGGCTGACCTACAAATAAGCCCCTGAGACAAAAACCCCTTACACTTGAGAAGAATCAAAATATATCACTGGAATGATACCAAGAATTGAGAGGTTATACCGGACAGGAAAATTGAACAGGCTGCGGATCTTTTCTTTAGAAAAAAGAACACTGAGGGGTGACCAGATAGAAGACTTTAAGATTATGAAAGCGTTTGATAGGGTAGACGTAGAGAAGATGTTCCCACTTCCGGGAGTATCCAGATCGAGGGGCCATAAATCTAAAATAGTCACTAATAAATTAAATAGGGAAATCAGGATAAACTTATTTTCCCCGAGTGTGGTTACAATGTCGTACTCGCTGCCACAGCATTAATTAAGGCAAATAGCAGAGATGCATTTAAAGGTAATCTCGATAAACACTTGAGGAAGGAGTAGAAGTATATGTTGATGGAGTGAGATGAAGGAGGGTGGGAGGAGGCTCATGAGCAGACTGAAAACACGGGCATGGACCTGTTGGGCTAAATGGCCTGTTTCCCTGCTGTAAATACCGTGTAATAATGTGTAATACAGCACAGATATTCCCTCGTGCAAACTTCATCTACTTGTGCAACTTTTAAGTGGTTCCGGGAATCAACTGGCCAAATGTTTACCGCCGGTTCGCTGCTGGCTTAGACCAATTTCACTCAATGATCTTCTGACGCGGAGATGAGAGTGCTGGAACGGAGTCAAAGCGAGTCTGAACCCTGCCTCTGTTCCTGTTGTGTGGGTTTTTAGCTATTTCCCTATTTTCTTCTATTCCAACTTATGAAAGTGCTGACGTTCAATTGTTGAATAAAATGTTCACAACTCTTCAATGAAAATGTCACCGTTTCTTCACCCACTTTTCCCAAATATTGTTCTAAGTGCCATAAAAATATAAAATCCGCTTATCTATTAAGGAAAATTCGAATCAAAGTTCATCTCTCTTGATTAATCGAATTACATTCCAGGTGGAGTGTGTCTATATCAATGTTTTGGTTGAAGGCTTGTTCGTGAGGAAGATTATTTAAGCTTTTGTGGCACTGAAAATTAACATTTAAATTTCAGTAACATTCGCCACATGCAGTTGGTGTAAGGAACGTGGGCGCCGAGTGATTCAGTGATGGATTAATAAACAATTGTGTGATGCTCACATGGATTTGAATTTCACCCTTTTTCGCATAAAGTCCCATTCACCCATCACCACTCTGCTCGCTGACCTACAGTGGCTCCCGCTTAAGCAACGCCTCGATATTAAAATTCTGTTCCTTGTTATCAAATCCCTCCATGGCCTCGCTTTTCCCCATCTCTGTAATATCGTCCAGTCCTAAACCCTCCGAGATTTCTGCGATACTGCAAATCTGGCCTCTTGTGCATCCCCGATTTTAATCGCTCCACCATTGGTGGCTTTGCCTTCATTTTGCCAAGGGCCTAAGCTCCGGAATTCCCATCCTAAGCCTCTCCACCTCTTTACCTCTCTTTCCTCGTTTAAGCTGCACCTTGAAACCTTCCTCTTTGACAAAGATTTTGTTTTTTTGCCCCAATATCTCCTTACGTGGTTCGGTGTCAAACTGTGTTTGATAATCGATCATGTGAAGCGCTTTGAGACGTTTTATTGCGCTAAAGGCTCCTAGCGAATGCAAGCTGTTGTTGTTAGGAATACAGGAGGAGGCCATTCAGCCTCTCGAACTTATCCACCATTGAATTAGATCGGGGCCGATCTTTACCTACACTCCATCTACCCACCTAGGTTGCGTTACCATGTTTGTCCTTTCTCTTATTCCTGATATATACAATTTTAGACACTGATTGACTTTGTTGAAATTCTGCATCATTGTCTCGATTATTACCGAAAATCCCATCGAGCTCTAGAATGGCTTTTCCGAGTTGCGCTTCCAGTGTCCTGGATGGTGTGAGTTTTCCAGACTGTCAGGTCACGGTTGCTGCCATTGAGACAACGATAGGAACATGGGAGAGGTGGGAAACCGCGGGTAGAGGCTGCTGTTAAGGATCGGACACAGAATCATAGAATCACACAGCACAGTAGGAGGCCATGGGGCCCACCGTGCCTGTGCCGGCTCTTTGTAAGCGCTATCCAATTTTTCAACTTCCCTGCTCTTTCCCCATAGCCCTGCAATGGTTTCATTTTAACTTCACTTTTTAAAGTTACAATTGAGTCTGCTTTCCCCGCCCTCTCACGCAGTGCACGCACTGTCACCCAGATCGTAACAACTCGCTCAGTAAAGAACAATCTCCTCACACCACTTTACCAATTATCTGAAATCAGTGTCCTCTGGTTACCGACCCTCTTGTCAGTCAAAACAGTTTCACCCTCTCTGCTCTATTACCACCCCCAACCCCCACGGCCATAATTTGGAACGCATTTATTAAATCTCCGATAAACCTGCTTTGCTCTAAGGAGAATAATCCCAGCTTCTATAGTCTCTCCACATAACTGAATTCCCTCATCATTGGACATGATGCAAAGCGACGAAGTTTGGAAAATATTGCCAGTTAGGAGCGGGAAAATCGAATTTATCCAAAAAGAAATACATTCGCCAGCTTTGTGAATCTTTAGATCCGCTTCAGGAAAGGGAATCCGAGGAGAATGAAGTCGAACCGCCCGATTGACCAGAGGCGGTTAAGACACCGCTCCCTGGTTTCAGACGCTGGGACATTTTCTCTGATGGAATCGGTGACATTAACTGCTCTGAGACATTTAAAGGATGCTCGTTACTGCAGATCAGGAAATCAAACGCAACATTGGGTTGGGGACATTCAGAGTAATTCGGAACAAACAAGGCACCGAAAGGCTGGAAGGGAGACCGCACCGGTTGCAGGAGAGCTGTTTCGCGGTGACATGGGTGTGTCTGCAGTGTGCGGACCAGATCGTCTCTGTGTGTTCACAATGAATGGCCCATTCTTTAATTTGGAAATGTAAAACTGAGAGTGGGCAATTGCTATTCCGGTCGCAAAAATCTGAAAATTTCACTCCCTGACACACTGGTTTAGGAAATCTTTCAACAAAAGGTCCGCCGTCTCTGTGGCGCAATCGGTTAACCGAAATGTTGGTGGTTTGAACGCACCCAGGGACGAAGATGTTAACAGTTTTTTTCCCCTTTATGATTCTTTGTCGCACAGTTCTAGGTTCTCAACGTGTGCTTTGGCTGCAGGAAAATATTCTGCACACATTTCCAGCTGTGCTGTTACAGTAAGTTCCCACCCAAATACTTTTATGAGTACTCATTTCAAATTAAATGTTAAAAACATGTCGAGGATCATGTTCCTCCAACTAACCCATTAGAAAAATATTAAGTTATTGGATTCAATAAACTGATGGAAATGGATTCTGTATCTACATATATAGAACTGGAAGACGCCATCGCACCTTGTGAGGCTACATCGAATGTGTGGCTATTGTACAGCTGGTATTAGGGAAAACAATTTAAAACACGCTGGGCCATTTCAGTGATAATTTAGCTCCATCTAATAACTGTATTTCTTCAATATGAAACGTTGTAAAACACTGCGGTCTGACAGCAGGCACATGCGAACATGATGCAATATTTGTGCAGGCGTCATGCTCTGGAACTCCCTGCCTAAACCGCTCCACCTTTACCCCTCCCTCACCTCCTTTAAGACCCTCCTTAAAACCGAAGGCTTTGAACAGTTTGGGTCAACCCTATTAATAGTTCCATATTTGTATAATATAGTGAGCTAAATCTGACGCCGATCAAAGGGGCATAAAACACTAAATATAAGGATGAACTCACAAATATCAGGCGCAGAGCGGGTCTGGTCAACGTCAAACCCCTCCTTTCTCATTCAATAGAGGAAGAAGAGACTCACGGGAGACCGATGCCAGAAAGTTTAATAAGTAGAACAACAAAAGAAACAAATACAAGTAATATCTAGTTCCAAATCTTATCAATGCACATTTATTTCACTTTATATAAAAGCTGACTGCTATGATTTTGAAAATGAGCACCATGTGGTTTGTGTTCACCAGTGACTTGTGTTCCTGTGCTTGTCTTTCAAGTTTGCAATTCAGTTTGTGTTGGATATTGAAGAGACTCGCATTTCAAGATGAGAGCACAACGCACCACGTGTAAAGCAACCGACTTGTATAATGACACATGGAGTTTGTCCAACACCTGTGCTACCAGACACTTTCATCGTGTAGATTGATGACATAATTTGCAGAATAGGACAACAAAAATACTCCAACGTCATTGAAAGTTATCGATCATTTTTCTAAGTAAGGGTCCTGTGCACACTGATCAAGTCAACAACACGTTTCTCTGGTTTATCCCTATTAATTCCTTTCATAATTCTAAAAACCTCAATGAAATCAGCGCTTAATCTTCTATATTCCAAGGAATAAAAGCCTAGTTCATGTAATCACGCCTCATAATCTAACCATTGGACCCTGGAAACATTCTGGTGGATCTGTGCTGCACTGTTTCCGAGGCCAAAGTCGGTCCTTTCTTAGGTGCCGTGCCCAGAATTGTAGACTCCTCCAGAGGTTTTCTAACCAAGACTTTGTACAGCTGTAGCAACACTTTCTTCCCTTTGTATAACTGCCTCTGTAACCGATTATACAGCTCGTGTGAGTGCATTGTATATACCAACTCGGCAAATAAGAACTCGTTTGACCGGAATAAACTGTTTAAAAATTTCGATTTGAAATCAATTCCACAAATTATTTTTTTAAGAAACTGTATAAGAATCCCGGTATCCAGTTTTAGTGTCATTGGATCAAGGAACTTCGTCAATCACCACACACCGTGCATCGACACTGCAGTGGCTCCAACATCTCTGACAATATTGTTTTTCCAAACTCTCAGTTTTCAAAATGGAATTGGATAATGACTTGAAAAGGATAAATGTGCAGGGCTGTGGGGAAAGAGCAGGGGAGTGGAATTAATTGGAGTGCTCTTTCAAAGAGCCGGCACAGGCAGGATGGGTGAATTGCATCCTTCTGTGCTGTGTCATTCTATGATTCTACTAACAGATCAAATTCTGCCATTCTATACAGCCTTCCTCAATAGAGCACCGAAATTATATTTCTGCAAAAATAATTCCCGAAGTGCTGCACTGCTGGTTATGTTCCTAAAATCATTCTTGCTGCCGTATTCCGTAGTGCAGTGGTTATCATGTTTGCTTAACACAGGAAATACCTCTTCTTCGCAACTGGACAGAAATATTTTGAGAATTTGTTCAATTAAATATTAGGAAAATAGAATAATTCACATTTGTGTTTCGATATTAACAAAATACAACATCTCTCAGCTGTGTTATATTTGCTGTTTCTCTGTTCGGTTCTGTACACATTCAAACTCTACAGTGTCTCTGTATCTCTGTATGTAGTGTCGCTGCAACTATAGAAACCCTGGTTAGACCACACCTGGAGTACAGTGAGCAGTTCTAGGCACCACACCTTAGGAAGGATATATTGGCCTGGGAGGGAGTGCAGCGGAGGTTTACCAGAATTGTACCCGGACTTCAAGGGTTAAGTTACAAGGAGAGATTAAACATATTAAGGTTGTATTCACTGGAGTTTAGAAGGTTCAGGGGTGACCTGATCGAATTTTTCAAGATATTAAGGGGAACAGATAGGGTAGATAGCGAGAAACTATTTCTGCTATTTGGGGATCCTAGGAGTAGGGGGCATAGTCTCAAAATTAGAGACAGACATTTCAGGAGTGAAATTAGGACACACGTCTACACACAAAGGGTGGTAGAATTTTGGAACTCTCTTCCGGAAATGCCAATTGATGCTAGATCAATTGCAAAGTTTAAATCTGAGATTGATAGTTTTTTGTTAAATAAAGGTATGAAGCGATATGAAAGGCGGATGTATAGAGTTAGGTCGCAGATCAGCCTTGATCTCTTGGAATGGCGGAACAGGCTCAAGGGGCTGAATGGCCTCCTCCTGTTACGATGCTCTCTCACTCGCTGCTGTCAACAGTACTGACGGTGCAGAAAGCCCCTCTCAAAGCTGCACATTCCGGCGGATATCAGTTGAATTGTGAGAGATGATTCAAAGATCCTGCAGCGCTGCCTCGGTCAACAACAGCAGTTCTAAGCCGCATTTCAAAGCCGGAAACAAGCCCATCAATGATTCGCTCTTCCCCAGCTCCAGAGTGAGTGAGGCCGGGACAAGGAGCAACATCCGGGCCCGCACTCTCCAATCACCCGCTGCCTGTGGAAAGCGGCGGATGCAGCCTCAGTCAGCGGGTTACTGCCCATCCCTGGAATGCAAGCTGCCCGGGCCAAATCTCCCCGTACACCCAGCACAGGCTTCCGAAAAGGCGTGGCGATTATATGCGGGTCACTCAGCCTTCTAACAGCATTTACAGATACCGGACTGAGGGAGACTTTCTTTGGGCCTCAATGGGGAAACCCCGGGCGGAAACAATTTGTGGGAACTTGCTCCTCATGAACGTTTCTTCTCGTGTGAAAGGGGCGACATCCTTTTAAATTTAACAACGGCTGCAGCAGATTCCAGGTTTCATACGCACTGAATATTTTAAACCAAACTCTTACAATAAAGTGCACAGAACGGGAAGGTTCAATGTTCATGCAGAGCAGTAAAGCTATTACATTTTCATTGTCACTCGTCAAACATATGAGCATTTCGTTCAGTCTGCAAAAAAATTATGGGACATTAACATAATTATTCACGGTCTCACAGAGAGGCTCAGGATAATGCGGGCACCTTAAAAACAGACGCAGGCGACATTGTAGTTGAAAATAAAGAAATGGCAGACATGTTAAACAAATGCTTTGTATCGGTCTTCAAAGTAGAGGAAAGGAAAAACTAATAGAGACATGGGGAATAAGAAACCTAAAACACCCGGAGGGATATATTAGATTTAATATAACGACATCCAGCAGGCATTTGAGAAGGTTCCTCACAAGAGACTGTTAGCAAAGATCAAAGCGCATGAAATTTGAGGCGACGTATTGACACGGGTAGGGAATTGGTTAGGAGGTAGGAGGCACAGAGTATGGATAATAGGAATGTGCTCCAATTGGCAGGATGTGACTAGTGGTGTCCCCTGGGATCTGTACTGCGCCCTCAGATTTTCACTATATTGATAAATGACTTCGATGAAGGAATAGAGAACCGGATATCCAAGTTTACTGATGGCACTAAGTTGGGAGCACAGTAAGCAGTGTAGGTGGGAGCAGTGAATTGTAAAAGGACATTGATGAATTATGTGAGTGGGAAATCTGTGATTAATGGTTTTCAATGTGGGGAAGTGTCTGATCATCCACTTTGGACCTCAGAAAGATAAGTCAGTGTTTTTTCTAAAAACATTGTGTTAGAGAATGATTTTTTTCTGAGGACAGTGGAACATGGCAACTGATATTAGAAATAGCGACCCCCCTTTGTGATTGGTTGGGCCGGCCCACATGATCCCAGGGACGGTTATGAACCGCATGTGCTCCTGGGATATGTGGGCCTTTACTCAGGCGTAGGCCTGCAGACCCAGGAGCGCGAGTCTTCGAAGGTACGGAGGCACCAGGTAGGTGCGGACTTTACTGGCGGTTCGGACCTCAGTAAATCCAATGTGCTCATGCGGGACACTCACAGCGTTTATTTTTTAGCGACTTTGTAGTGAAGTAGAATGTTTGTAAGTGAGATTTCAGAGTGAAATTTTAGTAACAGGACAAGTCTGCTTTGGATGATATAGAGGCCGAAGACATAGGCTGTTAGATTCTGAATTAAAATATAATGTAAACCACTGAAACTGTTGAATTGTAGTTGACCCCAACACCAGCAGTTTAATTGTACTTTTCGTGTTAACAATCCTATGACAAACATACAAAGGTTGCAGGAATTTCCGGGACCTGAATATAAGTGAGACACTGTTCTTAATCCACTAAGATAAGGTGGACCATGAATAGCTGTGTCACCTTGTCCACAACAGGGGAACCAGAGGACACGGCCTGAGATTGAAGAGGTAAATTCAAAACTAATCTCTGGAAACATTGGCCCAGAAATTGCAGTGTGAGTGTTCGTGCGGGGGTAAGCCCTTCCCGCGATGTCTCACTGCGCGTTGGCTTTTTCACTTCCAGCTCGAAGGAACTTGCCGTTCTGGGCAGTGCATCGTAATCCCACAGCGCGAAGTTAGTTCGAGCGTGCTGTGGGATCACGTGACTCAGTTAGAGCCAATGGCAGCACACCAAGCTTTCATTCACAGCTTTCACAGAAGTGCTGTGAAAGCTATGAATCTACACCCCCTCAAAAGAACATCTAAACCTCAATTAAATTAAAAAAAAATCCCATCACATTAATAAAATAAGTATAGTTAAATAAATTAACCATTTTAAATAAAAAAATACATTTTTGAAAAAATTTAAAATCTTTTAAAATGTTATAAATATAAACTTACCTGTCTTTAAAGTCTCTACTAAAGATTTACCTGTAAAAAAAAAATCAAAATAATACTTAATTAAGTACTTACCTTGTTAAAAGAGGCTCCGACGCCTGCTTTTTTGATTTCTAAAATCTTCAGTACTTACCTGCGTGTGCAAACGATGAAGTGCACTGCGTGCGCGCAGCCTGTAGCGCGCACGCGGTGCACGTAGGAACCGCCCTCTTTTCCAAACATCAAGTGCCGGTTTTCAGTGCATGCACAGTGCATGCAGAAAACCGGCAATTGGAGTCGGTCTGCGCGAGAGTACACTGTGCGTACTCTCGCGCAGCGAGATGAATTTTTGGGCCATTATTTCATCGAGCGACTGTCTATCTATGGAACAAACTTCCTTGCTAATCTTTATATTAAATCTAGAGGTCAGGGGAGTTCAGGGGAACACGGGCAGCAAAATTAGAATTAGAATAAAGGAGTATTCAGGGGAACACTGAAAATGTTTAATTAGAAATGTAGAACAGGAAAATTAAGAGCAATAAATTAACTGTTAATTAGAAATAGACTAAAGGGAATATAGAGGAACACAGTGATGGTTTAATTAGAAATAGAGGACAGTGGAATATGGCAACTGATATTAGAAATAGCGACAAGCGGAACACAATAACAGTTCATTTACAAGTAGGGGACAGGGGAAGATAGCAACTGTTCAATTAGAAATAGAGGACAAGGAAATTCAGGGGAATCAAAGAACTGTCTAATTAGAAATATAATTAAATGAGACATGGGGTAACACAGTAACTGTTTATTTAGAAATAGGGGACTAGCGAGACAGTAACTCTTTATTTAGAAATAGAGGAGACGGGAATGTCAGGGAAACACAACAACTGTTTAATTAGAAATTGGGCGCAAGAACATCGTACCCATGTATATAGAATTACTTGACAGGGGAACACAGTTACTGTTTAATAACAAATAGAGGGAAAGGAATGTCAAGGAAACACATCAACTGTTTAATTAGAAATAGAGAAACTCAAAGGGAGTATCAAAACATTTTAAATAGAAACAGGGGACGGGGAAACACAACCACATGAGATTGAATGTGACCCGGTAATGTAACGGTTAATTATTCATGCCTTTCCTTTCTGTTTTACCTGTTGAGTTCGAATGATGCGGTTGATTGCAGGTCGCCTTCTCAGGATTGTAGCTGGGTTCAGAACATCGCTGACTAATGGAATTTACACCTCCGCCTACTGCCTGACTCCTGCCTTAAATATTGTGGGTCGTCTGAATCGAAATAAATGTGAATGTGATTCTTGCACAGAACTGTCCGCATCTAATGAGCAAGTTCCCCAGAAGTTGGATGCCATCCGGATTGGCAGAGCCCGGGGACCTGCATTCAATTGTATTTTGGCTTTTGGATAACGTCAGATACAAGAGGAACGTTAAAGAGTGACGGGTAAAGCGGACACTTAAACACAGTTAATAAATGAAGCCCATTCACAATTAAAGTAAAAAGGCTTTTATTAGCGTAAGATTTTCAATAAGGCTCTTGAACATTGGAGTGAAGTGCCATAGATTTATTCGGCACATAATACACGCAATTTTATTGAAGTATACATTTACAAGGTAGACATTAGACACACACCTGATATTGATTGGGTGGAGAGACAAACTTGTCACAGTTCGGAGTTGCTGAGGCCTTTACCAAACCAATATTCAATAAAACTGACAGTTTTCATGCATTTTTCTCATTCCCTGTACTTGACAATCCACACAATCCTGCATTACGAGATTACTTCAAATTTAAAATAAAAATCCATAGAAAGATAATTTAATTGACATATATGATCGATAGTTTCACTCTTGATTCATATAATTGCAATTGTACCAATTGAATCATTTAGTAATAAGTTCGTCTTTGTTTCTGTATCTAATTCAAAATGCTGATGGATGCCCGGATATTTTGCTTTGCAGTACTGTCTTCCCACACTAAATGATTAAAGTTCCCTGAAATTGATGAATCTGTTTGCAATGTCATGAGTTTAATTAAATCGCTTATGACTTCATCCTGAAACTGACCATTGCTGCAGCGTCAGCGCTGGCCCAACAGCCAATGGTACTTTCAGTAGATTTATACTTCCCTGCATAACAGGAAAAGGCTTAAGGTTAACATTGCTACAATAGAAAGACAAACCAATACAGCATAGCATTAGAAGAATTTCGGGTGGTTTGATTAACCATTTCCTTACATTGCATCATTTGTTGGCGTTAGAATATGTATGGTCAATTGTAAACAATTTTTTATCAGCATCGTATATCTATCTCGACCTATTCTATGGTACAGTTCTCTGTACCTGTTTTTTGCATATGTTCTCACTCTCCAGAGCCAGATTAAACATTTCATGTAGTGGTGTTATCAGTGTGACTGACCATGTCTTGGGATCCATTCTTCATCAAGTATTTCACATGCTGGTTGCTTTATGTACGGCATGTCACTTCTGCACACACAGCGATTCCAAAGATTATGCCGCGCGAGCCATCCATTACAAGCCATCCCTCTCCTTTCTGGCTATCATATCGAACAACCAGGGGCATGGAGGTGTTTGATTAGAATCTCCCCCTGCATGGTCCTGATGTTTTTGGATAGTGACCAAGCGATCAAATACAAACTTCCCATCGTTCAGTATAAAAAAGGACACAGCCATTTCCAAGAAAAACCTATCAATTATCCATCTTAACTAAAGTAACCTGACTTTCACTGGATTGTGCTTTGACAGCAGATTGATATATTTTGGCGAGTGGTACCCAGGTGATTTAAGTTAAAAAGGGACTTGACAGTATAGATAGAAGCAGACTGCTTCCAATAGTTGAGGGTTCAAGGGCTAACGGCCAGAGATACATATATGTTAGAGATTTAGAATTAAAGTTAGTAGGAGCCACTTTTCACGGAGAGTTGTGAGACTGGAAATAACGGAGTCAGAAATTGTCAGTATTGAAGATTAAATTGTATAGATGGAAAAATAAAAATAGGTTGAAGTTATGTTGAAACCGGATGGGTAAAGTGGATGGAACTAATTACTGGGGTGGAGTGTAAACGCCAACAAGGACTGCTGGGCCGAATGGACTGTTATAACATTCCAACATTGTGATGACCAGTTGAGATTTTCAGTAAATATCTGTGAACAAAGATGTCTAATGTCACATTGACGAGTCAAGTTCCTACTGTCTCCATCATCAGACACTGATCAGGAGACAGGACCCGTTCTATTGGTCCAGGAGACAATGGGAGGCGGAGTCTGATGGGGAGACCAGCGCCTGCAACATTCACTCCAAGATTACAGAATTACAGATAACCACCATTGTAACACATTGTTTCTACACTAAATGAAACATTACCTGTTAATTAAATTGAGCATCTCATTCCTTTGCCTGTTGTGTGAGGCAGTTAAGGTTGACGCCCACATGTTCTACTCCACTGCTGAAGCTCAGTTATGACTGTTCTCTCTGAATCTTGAGCGGGAAGGGCGCTGTTTTAGAACAAATCGATTCTGTTCACACGGGGAAAGCAGCAGACATCAAACACACGGGAGAATAGCACGGAATTTTTTTCTGATACCTGTTTATTTTAACAACAATAAACCCTTTCCGTCCTAACAGAAGACGGCCGTTGTAAAAGGGAGTTGTAATTTAACTCTAATTTGGACAGGAATTTTCCGGGTTTTTTTCATTTTTGAAAAACAATAAGCTTCCAAGGAGATTTCAGCAGCTTCTTCAGCTCTGCCCTGAATTTAGTTTGTGTAGCTGCATAAATGCACGTGTTTGTACAGGAACTCAAATACATGAGCATATATCCGGTTTCAGTGGCGATGTATGCGGGGGCTGTAAAATCGCCTCGGTAAAACGCGGTGGTTGACAGTCCGGTAGTTAAATAACTAACAACAGTTGTCAGCCACAATAGTATAACACTGCCCGATACAGTGAACAGTAAAATGATGGATTTCTTTCGGTTCTCCATCTCTGGATCGCTCTGATTCTCACCGCTGTGACCCCGGAGTTTCCTGCGGGCTCTGCTGGCCATTAAAATACGTCTGACTGTCAAGCAATTAAACAGTAATATCAAAGCAAATGGAAGCCAAGCAGCGAAAATGCTTTCTAACCAGTAGTAAGCGGCACCTGCAGCCGATGAAAAAAACTCCACTCTGGCGCGGCAACCCCAGTGAACATTGTTAATTATTCCCTCAGGTTCATATGCAAACGGAAAAGGGAGGCTCTGTAAACAGATCAGGACAGAGGCCGTTGTTATAACCGCGGCCGCAGTTCTTACTGTGCAATACTTGGTTTTAAACTTCTCACAACATATAGCTACAAATCGGTCAAATGTGAACGAGACTGTAAACCACACCGACAAATAGAGGGCGACACATTGCACATACGTAATGATCTTGCAAACGACAGTGTAGGACAGGAAGGATTGTGGAAAGTGATAACGTAAAATGCGGTTCACTAATATATTGACGATCATGACCAGTAGATCTGCTGTTGCCATGGCCACCATGTAGACTGAGATACATCTGGAAAGGCCGCAGTTTCCTCTGGAGAGAATCACGATTGTCAGTAGGTTCGCTGTGAGAAAGAGGGTCAAGAGTTCAGTAACGGGGTCAATCAGATAAATCTCACAGCATATTGTGGGGAAATGTGCAGATGTGTCCCTACTTAGTGTTATGCACACGGATTGTTATCATGAATATAGGCGAGGGTTAACGCATTTTGTTTAACATAAATTATTCATTGGACATTCAATATAAAGGACAGAAAATCCATCATCCTTCCAGCATACTTCACTCATTCTTTGTCAAATATTAAAAATAATTTCACGGCAATTAATGAAAAGATATAATTCAAATGAAACATTCAGCTGAGACAGAAACGTTCAATCTATGTCCAAATTCTGCCGAGGGGAGGGCAGCATCTTCCTGAGTGGAAATTATTTCTCAAAATATCTTTAAAAGTCCCATGTTGGGTGGAGGTGGCTGCAGTCCTAGGAATTATCACATTAATATAGACAGGGAACAACGGCACAAATGAGGTGAATATTATAGACACTGAGCAACACGTTCTTCAGTAAACTATGCACGGTTGGAGAGCCCGGTGAATTAGCCTCGCCCTCCCTCAGTATAGGGAGGAAGGTTGAGCGCCCGGTACAAAGGATCTGCCCATCAGAACAGCGGCCGCGCGGTCTGGTAGGATTCCCGCTGATATTCAGCGACTGATCCCGGTGGCTAAAAGAATCAGCAATGAGGACATTCTCGGAATATGTTGCATTAACACTGAGATAGTCAACAGCTATTAGGCAACATAATACATTGACTTACCGGGAACGCCAAAGGCTGCGAGAAAATGATAGTAAATGTACTTTATCTGTAGAATTGCTGGCCGTGCCATTGTTTTGCAGATTTGTGTGAAGATTGAGCGGCTTTACGGTTCCGACTAGAGTCAATCGGAGATCCGTAAATGCTCCCCCTTTATAGGACCGCCGCTGCCCCTGTGAGAAAGTCATGTTACACAATAATTGGCGTTAGTTACAGTCACTTAACAAACAAGGGGCGATTTTCCCCTTCAGTGCGCCCCGGCCGCCACTGGGGAAATTGTTCAACTTAGTCCATGAAACTCCGTCCATTAAAATAAATGAACGGAACGTAATCCCAGAGGGAATGTGCTCTGAAAATCTCTGGTGAAAACTGAAGGCAACATCCCTCCCGGACTCTGCATTAGGTTCTTGAAGTCACATGTTAATCTGGTGAAATCGGCACTCATCCATTGTTAAACGATTTGTTTTGTACTGTAATGATAAATGATGATGTACCAGCTCTAACATGACTGACCATGATTTGGTCCTAACATTACTGGCGGTGACCCAACTCTAACATTACTTCTGGTGAACCTACTCTAACATTACTGCTGGTGACACTACTCTAACATTACTGGTGGAGACCATACTCTAACATTACTGGTGGTGAACCTACTCATACATTACTGGTGGTGACTCACTAACATTACTGGCGGTGACCCTACTCTAACATTACTGCTGGTGACAGTACTCAAATATTACTGGTGGAGACCCTACTCTAACATTACTGGCGATGACCCAACTCTAACATTACTGGTGGTGACTCTACTCTAATTTTACTGGTGGTGACCCTACTGTCCAAATATGTGCGGGTTAGGTTGATTTGGCTATGAAAAATTGACCCTTAGAGTTAGGGGGGGATTAAATATGTGGGGTTATGGGGATAGGATGGGATATGTTAGGGGGAATTAAATACGTGGGGTTACGGGGGTAGAGTGGGATATGTGTACTGTGGGGATTAAAGCAGGGACAGGGTACTGAATTTGGATGATCAGCCATGATCGTATTGAATGGTGGAGCAGGCTCGACGGGCCGAATGGCCTACTCCTGCTCCGAGATTCTATGTTTACTCTAAAATTACTGCTGGTGACAGTACTCAAATATTACTGGTGGTGACCCTACTCATACATTACTTTGGTGACCCTACTCTAACATTACTGGTGGTGACCCTACTCCAACTTTACTGCGGGTGAACCTACTCAAATATTACTGGTGGTGAGTCTACTCTAACATTACTGCTGGTGACCTTAATCTAACCTTAATGGTGGTGAACCTACTCTAACATTACTGGTGGTGAACCTCCTCTAACATTACTGGTGGTGACCTTACTCTAACATTACTGGTGGTGACATAACTCTAACATGAGTGGTGGTGACCCTACTCTAACATTACTGGTGGTGACTCTAATCTAACATTACTGGTGGTGACCCTACTCTAACATGAATGGTGGTGATCCTACTCTAACATTACTGGTGGTGACTCTACTCTAACATGAATGGTGGTGATCCTACTCTAACATTACTGGTGGTGACCCTACTCTAACATTACTGGTGGTGACTCTAATCTAACATTACTGGTGGTGACCCTGCTCGAACATGAATGGTGGTGATCCTACTCTAACATTACTGGTGGTGACCCTAATCTAACATTACTGGTGGAGACTCTACTCTAACATTACTGGTGGAGACTCTACTCTAACATTACTGGTGGTGACTCTACTCTAACATTACTGGTGGTGAACCTAATCTAACATTATTGGTGGTGACCCAACTCTAACATTACTGGTGGTGACCCTGCACTAACATTACAGGTGCTGACACTCCTATAACATTACTGGTGGTGACAGTACTCAAACATTACTGCTGGTGACTCTACTCTAACATTACTGGTGGTGACTCTACTCTAGCATTATTGGTGGTGACCCTACTCGAACATTATTGGTGGTGACCCTACTCTAACATTACTGCTGGTGACACTACTCTAACATTACTGGTGGTGAACCTACTCTAACATTACTGATGGTGACCCTACTCTAACATTACTTCTGGTGAACCGACTCTAACATTACTGCTGGTGACACTACTCTAACATTACTGGTGGTGACCCTACTCTAACATTACTGGTGGTGATCCTACTCAAACATTACTGGCGGTGACCCTACTCTCACATTACTGGTGGTGACCCTACTCTAATATTACTGGTGGTGACCCTACTCAACATTACTGCTGGTGACAGTACTCAAACATTAATGGTGGTGACTCTACTCTAACATTACTGGTGGTAACCCTACTCCAACTTTACTGCTGGTGAACCTACTCAAATATTACTGCTGGTGAGTCTACTCTAACATTTCTGCTGGTGACCCGAATCTAACATTACTGGTGGTGACCCTACTTTGACATTACCGGTGGTGAACCTCCTCTAACATTACTGGTGGTGACATAACTCTAACATTACTGGTAATGATCCTACTCTGACATTACTGGTGGTGAACCTACTCTATCATTACTGGTGGTGATTCTACTCTAACATTACTGTTGCTGACTCTACTCTAACATTACTGGTGGTGACTCTACTCTATCATTACTGGTGGTGACCGTACTCTAACATTACTGATGGTGAATTTACTCTAACATTACTAGTGGTGAACATACTCTAACATTACTGGTGGTGACTCTACTCTAACATTAATGGTGGTGAACCTACTCTAACATTACTGGTGGTGACTCTACTCTAACATTACTGGTGGTGAACCTACTCTAACATTACTGGTGGTGAACCTATTCTAACATTACTGCTGTTGACACTTCTCAAACATTAATGGTGGTGATCCTACTCTATCATTACTGGGGGTGACTCTACTCTAACATTACTGGTGGTGACACTAATCAAACATTACTGCTGGTGATCCTGCTTTCCATTACTGGTGGTGACACTACTCTCCATTACTCCTGGTGAACCTACTCTAACATTACTGGTGGAGACCCTACTCTAACATTACTGCTGGTGAGACTTCGCTCCATTACTGGTGGTGACCCTACTCTAACATTACTGGTGGAGACCCTACTCTAACATTACTGCTGGTGAAACTACACTCCATTACTGGTGGAGACCCTATTCTAACATTACTGCTGGTGACACTACTCTCCATTACTGGTGGTGATCCTATTCTATCATTACCGGTGGTGATCCTACTCTAACATTACTGGTGGTGACCCCCCACTAACATTACTGGTGGTGACAGTACTCAAACATTACTGCTGGTGACTCTACTCTAACATTACTGGTGCTGACCATACTATAGCATTATTGGTGGTGACCCTACTCGAACAATACTGGTGGTGACCCTACTCCAACATTACTGCTGGTGACCCTACTCTAACATTAATGGTGGTGAACCTGCTCTACTATTACTGGTGGTGACCCTGCTCTAACATTACTGCTGGTGACTTTACTCTAACATTACTGCTGGTGAACCTACTCTAGCATTACTGGTGGTGATCCTACTCTAACATTACTGGTGGTGACCCCCCACTAACATTACTGGTGGTGACAGTACTCAAACATTACTGCTGGTGACCCTATTCTAGCATTACTGGTAGTGACCCTAATCTAAAATTACTGGTAGTGACCCTACTCTAACATTACTGGTTTTGACCCTACTCTACCATTAATGGTGGTGACCCTACTCTAACATTACTGCTGGTGACCCTACTCTAACATTACTGCTGGTGAACCTACTCTAGCATTACTGGTGGTGATCCTACTCTAACATTACTGGTGGTGATCCTACTCTAGCATTACAGGTGGTGACTCTACTCTAGCATTACTGGTGGTAACCCAACTCTAACATTACTGGTGGTGATTCTACTCTAACATTACTGCTGGTGACTCTTCTCTAACATTACTGGTGGTGACCCTACTGAAACATTACTGGTGGCGACCCTACACTAACATTACTACTGGTGACACTACTGAAATATTACTGCTGGTGACCCTACTCTAACATAAATGTTGTTGACCCAACACTATCATTACAGGTGGTGACTCTACTCTAACATTACTGCTGGTGACACTACTGAAACATTACTGGTGTTGAACCTACTCTAACATTACTGCTGGTGACCCTACTCTAACATTACTGGTGGTGACACTACTCTAACATTACTGGTGGTGACTCTACTCTAACATTACTGCTGGTGACACTACTGAAACATTACTGGTGTTGAACCTACTCTAACATTACTGCTGGTGACCCTACTCTAACATTACTGGTGGTGACACTGCTCTAACATTACTGGAGGTGACCCTACTCCATCATTACTGGTGGTGACACTACTCTAACATTACTGGTGTTGACACTACTCTAACATTACTGCTGGTGACCCTACTCTAACATTACTGGTGGTGACACTACTCTAACATTACTGGAGGTGACCCTACTCCATCATTACTGGTGGTGACACTACTCTAACATTACTGGTGTTGACACTACTCAAACATTACTGGTGGTGACCCTTCTCTAACATTACTGGTGGTGACACTGCTCTAACATTACTGGTGGTGACCCTACTCTAACATTACTGGTGGTGACACTACTCTAACATTACTGGTGGTGACCCTACTCTAACATTACTGGTGGTGACCCTACTCTAACATTACTGGTGGTGACCCTAGTCTAACATTACTGGTGGTGCCCCTACACTAACATCACTGGTGGTGAAAGTACTCTAACATTACTGGTGGTGACTCTACTCAAACATTACTGGTGATTACTCTACTGTAACATTACTGGTGGTGACTCTACTCTAACATTACTGGTGGTGAACCTACTCTAACATTACTGGCGGTGACCCTACTCTAACATTACTGGTGGTGAACCTACTCTAACATTACTGGTGGTGACCATACTCTAACATTAATGGTGGTGATCCTACTCTAGCATTTCTGGTGGTGAACCTACTCTAACATTAATGGTGGTGACTCTACTCTCCATTACCTCAGGTGAGTCTACACTAACATTACTGGTGGAGACCCTACTCTGCATTACTGGTGGTTACCCTACCCTAACATTACTGGTGGAGACCCTAATCTAACATTAATGCTGGTGACACAAATCTCCATTACTGGTGGTGATCCTATTCTAACATTACTGGTGATGACCCGACTCTAACATTACTGGTGGTGATCCTACTCTAACATTACTGGTGGTGACCCTCCTCTAACATTACTGGTGCTGACAGTACTCAAACATTACTGGTGATGACCCTACTCTAGCATTACTGGTGGTGACCCTGCTCTAACATTACTGGTGATGACGCTACTCTAACATTACTGGTGGTGACCCTACTCTAACATTACTGCTGGTGACACAACTCTAACATTACGGGTGCTGACCCTACTGAAACATTACTGGTGGTGACCCTACTGAAAAATTACTGGTGGTGACTCTACTCTAACATTACTGGTGCTGACCCTACTGAAACATTACTGGTGGTGACCCTACTCTAACATTACTGGTGATGAACCTACTCTAACATTACTGGTGGTGATTCTACTCTAACATTACTGGTGGTGATACGACTCTAACATTACTGCTGGTGACTCTACTCTAACATTACTGGTGCTGACCCTACTGAAACATTACTGGTGGTGACCCTACTGAAACATTACTGGTGGTGATTCTACTCTAACATTACTGGTGGTGATACGACTCTAACATTACTGCTGGTGACTCTACTCTAACATTACTGGTGCTGACCCTACTGAAACATTACTGGTGGTGACCCTACTGAAACATTACTGGTGGTGACCCTACTCTAACATTACTGCTGGTGACACTACTCTAACATTGCTGCTGGTTACCCTACCCTAACATTACTGGTGGTGACACTACTCTAACATTACTGTTGGTGACACTACGCTAACATTGCTGCTGGTTACCCTACCCTAACATTACTGGTGGTGACACTGCTATAGCATTACTGGTGGTGACGATACTCTAACATTGCTTGTAGCGACACTATGGGAACATTACTGGTGGTGACACTACGCTAGCATCGCTGCTGATGTCCCTACTCTAACATTAAAGGTGGTTACTCTACTCTAAAATTACTGGTGGTGACGCCACTCTAACATTGCTTATAGTGACCCTATTCTATCATTAATGGTGGAAACTCTACTCTAACATTAGTGGTGATGACTCTACTCTAACATTACCAGTGGTGACCCAACTCTAAAATTACTGGTGGTGAACCTGCTCTAACATTAGTGGTGGTGACAATACTCTAACATTGATGCTGGGGAAACTACTCTAATATTACTGGTGGAGACTCTACTCTAACATTAGTGGCGGTGCCCTTACTCTAACATTACTGGTGGTGACCCTACTCAAACATTACTGGTGGTGATCCTACTCTAACATTACTGTTGGTGACACTCCTCTAACATTACTGGTGGTGACAGTACTCAAACATTACTGCTGGTGACTCTATTCTAACATTACTGGTGGTGACCCAACTCTAGCATTACTGGTGTTGACCCTACTCGAACATTACTGGAGGTGACCCTACTCTAACATTACTGCTGGTGACCCTACTCTAACATTACTGGTGGTGACCCTACTCTAGCATTAATGGTGGGGACCCTACTCTAACATTACTTGTGGTGACCCTACTCTAACATTAATGGTGGTGACCCTACTCTGGCATTAATGGTGGTTACCCTACTCTAACATTACTGCTGGTGAACCTACTCTAGCATTAATGGTGGTGACCCTACTCTAACATTGCTGCTGGTGACCATACTCTAACATTAATGGTGGTGACCGTGCTCTAATATTACTGGTAGTGACCCTGCTCTAACTTTACTGGTAGTGACACTACTCTCACATTACTGCTGGTGACCCTACTCTAGCATTACTGGTAGTGACTGTACTCTAACATTACTGGTGGTGACCCTACTCTAACATTACTGCTGGTGACACTACTGAAACATTACTGGTGGTGACACTACTCGAACATTACTGGTGGTAACCCTACTATAACATTACTGGTGGTGACACTACTGAAACATTACGGCTGGTGCTACTACTCTATCATTACTGGTAGTGACCCTGCTCTAACATTACTGGTAGTGACCCTACTCTCACATTGCTGCTGGTGACCCTACTCTAACATTACTGCTGGTGAACCTACTCTTGCATTACTGGTTTTGACTCTACTCTAACAATACTGCTGGTGACACTACTCTAACATTACTGGTGGTGACCCTACTCTAGAATTACTGGTGGGGACCCTACTCTAACATGAATGGTGGTGATCCTACTCTAACATTACTGGTGGTGACCCTACTCTAACATTACTGGTGGTGACTCTAATCTAACATTACTGGTGGTGACCCTGCTCGAACATGAATGGTGGTGACCCTAATCTAACATTACTGGTGGTGACTCACTCTAACAATACTGGCGGTGACCCTACTCTAACATTACTGGTGGTGACCCTACTCTAACATTACTGGTGGTGACCCTACTCTAACATTACTGGCGGTGACCCTACTCTAACATTACTGGTGGTGACCCTACTCTAACATTACTGGTGGTGACCCTACTCTAACATTACTGGTGGTAACCCTAATCCAACTATACTGCTGGTGAACCTACTCAAATATTACTGGTGGTGAGTCTACTCTAACTTTACTGCTGGTGACGCTACTCTAGCATTACTGGTGGTGACTCTACTCTAACATTACTGATGGTGATATAACTCTAACATTACTGGTGATGATCCTACTCTAACATTACTGCTGGTGAACCTACTCAAACATTACTGGTGGTGAACCTACTCTATTATTACTGGTAGTGAACCTGTTCTAACATTACTGCTGGTGACCCTACTCTAACATTACTGGCGGTGACCCAACTCAAACATTACTGGTGGTGACCCTACTCTAACGTTACTGATGGTGAACCTGCTCTAACATTACGGGTGGTGAACCTACTCTAACATTACTGGTGGTGAGTCTTCTCCAACATTACTGGTGGTGACCCTACTCTCAATTACTGGTGGTGTGTCTACTCTAACATTACTGGTGCAGACCCTACTCTAACATTACTGGTGGTGACACTACTCTCCATTACTCATGGTGAACCTAGTCTAACATGACTGTTGGAGTCCCTGCACTAACATTAATGCTGGTGAGACTACACTCCATTACTGGTGGTGACCCCACTCTAACATTACTGGTGGTGACTCTACTCTAACATTACTGGTGGTGACCCGACTCTAACATTACTGGTGGTGACACTACTCTAACATTACTGGTGGTGATCCTACTCTAACATTACTGGTGGTGACACTACTCTAACATTATTGGTGGTGACCCAACTATAACATTACTGGTGGTGACCCTGCACTAACATTACAGGTGCTGACACTCCTATAACATTACTGGTGGTGACAGTACTCAAACATTACTGCTGGTGACTCTACTCTAACATTACTGGTGGTGACCCTACTCTAGCATTATTGGTGGTGACCCTACTCGAACATTATTGGTGGTGACCCTACTCTAACATTACTGCTGGTGACACTACTCTAACATTACTGATGGTGACCCTACTCTAACATTACTGGTGGTGATCCTACTCAAACATTACTGGCGGTGACCCTACTCTCACATTACTGGTGGTGACCCTACACTAATATTACTGGTGGTGACCCTACTCAACATTACTGCTGGTGACAGTACTCAAACATTAATGGTGGTGACTCTACTCTAACATTACTGGTGGTAACCCTACTCCAACTTTACTGCTGGTGAACCTACTCAAATATTACTGCTGGTGAGTCTACTCTAACATTTCTGCTAGTGACCCTACTCTAACATTACTGGTGGTGACCCTACTTTAACATTACCGGTGGTGAACCTCCTCTAACATTACTGGTGGTGACATAACTCTAACATTACTGGTAATGATCCTACTCTGACATTACTGGTGGTGAACCTACTCTATCATTACTGGTGGTGATTCTACTCTAACATTACTGTTGCTGACTCTACTCTAACATTACTGGTGGTGACTCTACTCTATCATTACTGGTGGTGACCGTACTCTAACATTACTGATGGTGAATTTACTCTAACATTACTAGTGGTGAACATACTCTAACATTACTGGTGGTGACTCTACTCTAACATTACTGGTGGTGAACCTACTCTAACATTACTGGTGGTGACTCTACTCTAACATTACTGGTGGTGAACCAACTCTAACATTACTGCTGGTGACACTACTCTAACATTACTGGTGGTGAACCTATTCTAACATTACTGCTGTTGACACTTCTCAAACATTACTGCTGGTGACCCTACTCTAACATTACTGGTTCTGATCCTACTCTATCATTACTGGGGGTGACGCTACTCTAACATTACTGGTGGAGACCCTACTCTAACATTACTGCTGGTGAAACTACACTCCATTACTGGTGGAGACCCTATTCTAACATTACTGCTGGTGACACTACTCTCCATTACTGGTGGTGATCCTATTCTATCATTACTGGTGGTGATCCTACTCTAACATTACGGGTGGTGACCCCCCACTAACATTACTGGTGGTGACAGTACTCAAACATTACTGCTGGTGACTCTACTCTAACATTACTGGTGCTGACCATACTATAGCATTATTGGTGGTGACCCTGCTCGAACAATACTGGTGGTGACCCTACTCCAACATTACTGCTGGTGACCCTACTCTAACATTAATGGTGGTGAACCTGCTCTACTATTACTGGTGGTGACCCTGCTCTAACATTACTGCTGGTGACTTTACTCTAACATTACTGCTGGTGAACCTACTCTAACATTACTGGTGGTGATCCTACTCTAGCATTACAGGTGGTGACTCTACTCTAGCATTACTGGTGGTAACCCAACTCTAACATTATTGGTGGTGACCCTACTCTAACATTACTGGTGGTAACCCAACTCTAACATTATTGGTGGTGATTCAACTCTAACATTACTGCTGGTGACTCTTCTCTAACATTACTGGTGGTGACCCTACTGAAACATTACTGGTGGCGACCCTACACTAACATTACTACTGGTGACACTACTGAAATATTACTGCTGGTGACCATACTCTAACATAAATGTTGTTGACCCAAAACTAACATTACAGGTGCTGACTCTACTCTAACATTACTGCTGGTGACACTACTGAAACATTACTGGTGTTGAACCTACTCTAACATTACTGCTGGTGACGCTACTCTAACATTACTGGTGGTGACACTACTCTAACATTACTGGAGGTGACCCTACTCCATCATTACTGGTGGTGACACTACTCTAACATTACTGGTGTTGACACTACTCTAAAATTACTGCTGGTGACCCTACTCTATCATTACTGGTGGTGACACTGCTCTAACATTACTGGTGGTGACCTTACTCTAACATTACTGGTGGTGACTCTACTCTAACATTACTGGTGGTGACCCTACTCTAGCATTACTGGTGGTGACCCTGCTCTAACATTACTGGTGATGACCCTACTCTAACATTACTGGTGGTGACCCTACTCTAACATTACTGCTGGTGACACAACTCTAACATTACGGGTGCTGACCCTACTGAAACATTACTGGTGGTGACCCTACTGAAAAATTACTGGTGGTGACTCTACTCTAACATTACTGGTGCTGACCCTACTGAAACATTACTGGTGGTGACCCTACTCTAACATTACTGGTGGTGAACCTACTCTAACATTACTGGTGGTGAACCTACTCTAACATTACTGGTGGTGATTCTACTCTAACATTACTGGTGGTGATACTACTCTAACATTACTGCTGGTGACTCCACTCTAACATTACTGGTGGTGACCCTACTGAAACATTACTGGTGGTGACCCTACACTAACATTACTACTGGTGACACTACTGAAATATTACTGCTGGTGACCCTACTCTAACATAAATGTTGTTGACCCAACACTAACATTACAGGTGCTGACTCTACTCTAACATTACTGCTGGTGACACTACTGAAACATTACTGGTGGTGACCCTACTCTAACATTACTGGTGGTGACACTACTCTAACATTACTGGTGGTGACCCTACTCTAACATTACTGGTGGTGACCCTACTCTAACATTACTGTTGGTGACCCTAGTCTAACATTACTGGTGGTGCCCCTACACTAACATCACTGGTGGTGAAACTACTCTAACATTACTGGTGGTGACTCTACTCAAACATTACTGGTGATTACTCTACTGTAACATTACTGGTGGTGACCCTACACTAACATTACTGGTGGTGATTCTACTCTAACATTACTGGTGGTGATACTACTCTAACATTACTGCTGGTGACTCCACTCTAACATTACTGGTGGTGACCCTACTGAAACATTACTGGTGTTGACCCTACACTAACATTACTACTGGTGACACTACTGAAATATTACTGCTGGTGACCCTACTCTAACATAAATGTTGTTGACCCAACACTAACATTACAGGTGCTGACTCTACTCTAACATTACTGCTGGTGACACTACTGAAACATTACTGGTGTTGAACCTACTCTAACATTACTGCTGGTGACCCTACTCTAACATTACTGGTGGTGACACTACTCTAACATTACTGGAGGTGACCCTACTCCATCATTACTGGTGGTGACACTACTCTAACATTACTGGTGTTGACACTACTCAAACATTACTGGTGGTGACCCTTCTCTAACATTACTGGTGGTGACACTGCTCTAACATTACTGGTGGTGACCCTACTCTAACACCACTGGTGATTACTCTACTGTAACATTACTGGTGGTGACTCTACTCTAACATTACTGGTGGTGAACCTACTCTAACATTACTGGCGGTGACCCTAATCTAACATTACTGGTGGTGAACCTACTCTAACATTACTGGTGGTGACCATACTCTAACATTAATGGTGGTGATCCTACTCTAGCATTTCTGGTGGTGATCCTACTCTAACATTAATGGTGGTGACCCTACTCTGGCATTAATGGTGGTTACCCTACTCTAACATTACTGCTGGTGAACCTACTCTAGCATTAATGGTGGTGACCCTACTCTAACATTACTGCTGGTGACCATACTCTAACATTAATGGTGGTGACCGTTCTCTAATATTACTGGTAGTGACCCTGCTCTAACTTTACTGGTAGTGACACTACTCTCACATTACTGCTGGTGACCCTACTCTAACATTACTGCTGGTGATCCTACTCTAGCATTACTGGTAGTGACTGTACTCTAACATTACTGGTGGTGACCCTACTCTAACATTACTGCTGGTGACACTACTGAAACATTACTGGTGGTGACACTACTCGAACATTACTGGTGGTAACCCTACTATAACATTACTGGTGGTGACACTACTGAAACATTACGGCTGGTGCCACTACTCTATCATTACTGGTAGTGACCCTGCTCTAACATTACTGGTAGTGACCCTACTCTCACATTGCTGCTGGTGACCCTACTCTAACGTTACTGCTGGTGACCCTACACGAACATTACTGCTGGTGAACCTACTCTTGCATTACTGGTAGTGACTCTACTCTAACAATACTGTTGGTGACACTACTCTAACATTACTGGTGGTGACCCTACTCTAGAATTACTGGTGGTGACTCTACTCTAACATTACTGCTGGTGACTCTACTCTAACATTACTGCTGGTGAACCTAATCTAACATTACTGGTAGTGACCCTACTCTAACATTACTTGTGGTGATACTACTCTCCATTACTGGTGGTGACCCTACTCCAACATTAATGTTGGAGACCCTACTCTAACATTGCTGCTGGAGACACTACTCTCCATTACTGGTGGAGACCCTACTCTAACATTACTGGTGGAGACCCTACTCTAACATTACTGGTGGAGACACTACTCTCCATTACTTGTGGTGACCCTACTCTAACATTACTGGTGGAGACCCTACCCTAACATTACTGGTGGAGACCCTACTCTAACATTACTTGTGGTGACACTACTCTCCATTACTGGTGGTGACCCTACTCTAACATTACTGATGGTGAATCTACTCAAAATATACTGCTGGTGACTCTACTCTAACATTACTGGTGGTGAACCTACTCTAACATTACTGGTGGTGAACCTACTCTAACATTACTGGTGGTGACTCTACTCTAACATTACTGGTGGTGACTCTACTCCAACATTACTGGTGATTACTCTACTGTAACATTACTGGTGGTGACTCTACTCTATCATTACTGGTGGTGACCCTACTCTAACATTACTGGTGGTGACACTACTCTAACATTACTGGTGGTGACCCTACTCTAACATTACTGGTGGTGACCCTACTCTAACATTACTGGTGGTGACCCTAGTCTAACATTACTGGTGGTGCCTCTACACTAATATCACTGGTGGTGAAACTACTCTAACATTACTGGTGGTGACTCTACTCTAACATTACTGGTGGTGAACCTACTCTAACATTACTGGCGGTGACCCTACTCTAACATTACTGGTGGTGAACCTACTCTAACATTACTGGTGTTGACCATACTCTAACATTAATGGTGGTGATCCTACTCTAGCATTTCTGGTGGTGAACCTACTCTAACATTAATGGTGGTGACTCTACTCTCCATTACCTGAGGTGAGTCTACACTAACATTACTGGTGGAGACCCTACACTTCATTACTGGTGATTACCCTACTCTAACATTACTGGTGGAGACCCTAATCTAACATTAATGCTGGTGACACTAATCTCATTTACTGGTGGTGATCCTATTCTAACATTACTGGTGATGACCCGACTCTAACATTACTGGTGGTGAACCTACTCTAACATTACTGGTGGTGACCCTCCTCTAACATTACTGGTGCTGACAGTACTCAAACATTACTGCTGGTGACCCTACTCTAGCATTACCGGTGGTGTCTCTACTCTAACATTACTGGTGGTGACTTTACTCTAACATTACTGGTGGTGACCCTACTCTAACATTACTGCTGGTGACACCACACAAACATTACTGCTGGTGACACAACTCTAACATTACGGGTGGTGACCCTACTGAAACATTACTGGTGGTGACCCTACTGAAAAATTACTGGTGGTGACTCTACTCTAACATTACTGGTGCTGACCCTACTGAAACATTACTGGTGGTGACCCTACTCTAACATTACTGGTGGTGAACCTACTCTAACATTACTGGTGGTGACCATACTGAAACATTACTGGTGGTGAACCTACTCTAACATTACTGGTGTTGACCCTACTCTAACATTACTGGTGGTGACCCTAGTCTAACATTACTGCTGGTGACACTACTCTAACATTGCTGCTGGTTACCCTACCCTAACATTACTGGTGGTGACACTACTCTAACATTAATGTTGGTGACACTACGCTAACATTGCTGCTGGTTACCCTACCCTAACATTACTGGTGGTGACACTACTATAGCATTACTGGTGGTGACGATACTCTAACATTGCTTGTAGCGACACTATGGTAACATTACTGGTGGTGACACTACGCTAGCATCGCTGCTGATGTCCCGACTCTAACATTACTGGTGGTTACTCTACTCTAAAATTACTGGTGGTGACGCCACTCTAACATTGCTTATAGTGACCCTATTCTATCATTAATGGTGGAAACTCTACTCTAACATTAGTGGTGATGACTCTACTCCAACATTACTAGTGGTGACCCAACTCTAAAATTACTGGTGGTGAACCTGCTCTAACATTAGTGGTGGTGACACAACTCTAACATTGATGCTGGTGAATCTACTCTAATATTACTGGTGGAGACTCTACTCTAACATTAGTGGCGGTGCCCTTACTCTAACATTACTGTTGGTGATCCTACTCTAACATTACTGTTGGTGACACTCCTCTAACAATACTGGTGGTGACAGTACTCAAACATTACTGCTGGTGACTCTATTCTAACATTACTGGTGGTGACCCTACTCTAGCATTACTGGTGTTGACCCTACTCGAACATTACTGGAGGTGACCCTACTCTAACATTACTGCTGGTGACCCTACTCTAACATTACTGGTGGTGACACTACTCTAGCATTAATGGTGGTGACCCTACTCTAACATTACTTGTGGTGACCCTACTCTAACATTAATGGTGGTGACCCTACTCTAGCATTAATGGTGGTTACCCTACTCTAACATTACTGCTGGTGAACCTACTCTAGCATTAATGGTGGTGACCCTACTCTAACATTACTGCTGGTGACCCTACTCTAACATTAATGGTGGTGACCATGCTCTAATATTACTGGTAGTGACCCTGCTCTAACTTTACTGGTAGTGACCCTACTCTAACATTACTGCTGGTGATCCTACTCTAGCATTACTGGTAGTGACTGTACTCTAACATTACTGGTGGTGACCCTACTCTAACATTACTGCTGGTGACACTACTGAAACATTACTGGTGGTGACAATACTCGAACATTACTGGTGGTAACCCTACTATAACATTACTGGTGGTGACACTACTGAAACATTACGGCTGGTGCCACTACTCTATCATTACTGGTAGTGACCCTGCTCTAACATTACTGGTAGTGACCCTACTCTCACATTACTGCTGGTGACCCTACTCTAACATTACTGCTGGTGACCCTACACGAACATTACTGCTGGTGAACCTACTCTTGCATTACTGGTAGTGACTCTACTCTAACAATACTGCTGGTGACACTACTCTAACATTCCTGGTGGTGACCCTACTCTAGAATTACTGGTGGTGACCCTACTCTAACATTACTGCTGGTGACTCTACTCTAACATTACTTGTGGTGATACTACTCTCCATTACTGGTGGTGACCCTACTCCAACATTACTGGTGGAGACCCTACTCTAACATTACTGCTGGAGACAATACTCTCCATTACTGGTGGAGACCCTACTCTAACATTACTGGTGGAGACCCTACTCTCCATTACTTGTGGTGACCCTACTCTAACATTACTGGTGGAGACCCTACTCTAACATTACTTGTGGTGACACTACTCTCCATTACTGGTGGTGACCCTACTCTAACATTACTGATGATGAATCTACTCAAAATATACTGCTGGTGACTCTACTCTAACATTACTGGTGGTGACCCTACTCTAACATTACTGGTGGTGAACCTACTCTAACATTACTGGTGGTGACTCTACTCTAACATTACTGGTGGTGAACCTACTCTAACATTACTGGTGGTGACTCTACTCTAACAGTACTGGTGATTACTCTACTGTAACATTACTGGTGGTGACTCTACTCTAACATTACTGGTGGTGAACCTACTCTAACATTACTTGTGGTGACCCTACTCTAACATTACTTGTGGTGACACTACTCTCCATTACTGGTGGTGACCCTACTCTAACATTACTGATGGTGAATCTACTCAAAATATACTGCTGGTGACTCTACTCTAACATTACTGGTGGTGACCCTACTCTAATATTACTGGTGGAGAAGCTACTCTAACATTACTGGCGGTGACCCTACTCTAACATCAATGGTGGTGATCCTACTCTAACATTACTGGTGGTGACCATACTCTAACATTAATGGTGGTGATCCTACGCTAGCATTACTGGTGGTGAACCTACTCTTACATTACTGGTGGTGACCCTACTCTAACATTACTGGTGGAGACCCGACTCTAACATTACTGGTGGTGAACCTACTCTAACATTAATGATGGTGACTCAACTCTAACATTAATGGTGGTGATCCTACTCTAACATTACTGGTGGTGACCCTACTCTAACATTACTGGTGGTGACCCTGCTCGAACATTACTGGTGGTGACCCTACTCTAACATTACAGCTGGTGACCCTACTCTAACATTAATGGTGGTGATCCTACTCTAACATTAATGGTGGTGACCCTACTCTAACATTACTGGTGGTGACCCGACTCTAACATTAATGGTGGTGATCCTACTCTAACATTACTGGTGGTGACGCTCCTCTAACATTACTGCTGATTACTCTACTGTAACATTACTGGTGGTGACTCTACTCTAAAATTAATGGTGGTGATACTACTCTAATATTACTAGTGGTGAACCTACTCTAACTTTACTTGTGGTGACCCTACTCTAACATTAATGGTGGTGAACCTACTCTAACATTACTGGTGGTGAACCAACTCTAACATTACTGGTGGTGACTCTACTCTAACATTACTGGTGGAGACCCTACTCTAACATTACTGCTGGTGACATTACTCTGGCATTAATGGTGGTGACCCTACTCGAACATTACTAGTGGTGACCCTACTCTAACATTACTGCTGGTGAACCTACTCTAGCATTTCTGGTGGTGTCTCTACTCTAACATTACTGGTGGTGACACTACTCTAACATTACTGTTGTTGACTCTACTCTAACATTACTGGTGGTGACACTACTCTAACAATACTGGTGGTGACCCTGCTCTAACATTACTGGTGATGACCCTACTCTAACAATACTGTTGGTGACCCTACTGTAACATTACTGGTGGTGACCCTACACTAACATTACTGCTGGTGACACAACTCTAACATTACGGGTGGTGATCCTACTGAAACATTACTGGTGGTGACTCTACTCTAACATTACTGGTGGTGACCCTACTGAAACATTACTGGTGGTGAACCTACTCTAACATTACTAGTGGTGACCCTACTCTAACATTACTGGTGTTGACCCTACTCTAACATTACTGGTGGTGACTCTACTCTAACATTACTGGTGGTGACACTACTCTAACATTACTGGTGGTGACCCTACTCTAACATTACTGCTGGTGACCCTACTCTAACATTACTGGTGGTGACACTACTCTAACATTACTGGTGGTGACCCTACTCTAACATTACTGGTGGTGACCCTAATCTAACATTACTGCTGGTGACACTACTCTAACATTACTGTTGGTGTCACTACGCTAACATTGCTGCTGGTTACCCTACCCTAACATTACTGGTTTTGACACTACTATAGCATTACTGGTGGTGACGCCACTATAACATTGCTTGTAGCGACACTATGGTAACATTACTGGTGGTGACACTACTCTCCATTACTTTTGGTGATCCTATTCTAACATTACTGGTGGTGATATTACTCTAACATTACTGGTGGTGACCCTCCTCTAACATTACTGGTTTTGACAGTACTCAAACATTACTGGTGATGACCCTACTCTAGCATTACTGGTGGTGACCCTGCTCTAACATTACTTTTGATGACCCTACTCTAACATTACTGGTGGTGACCCTACTCTAACATTAATGCTGGTGACCCTACGCTAGCATTACTGGTGGTGTCTCTACTCTAACATTATTGGTGGTAACAGTACTCTAACATTATTGGTGGTGACCCTGCTCTAACATTACTGGTGATGACCCTACTCTAACATTATTGGTGGTAACCCAACTCTAACATTACTGGTGGTGACTCTACTCTACCATTACTGTTGGTGACTCTACTCTAACATTACTGGTGGTGAACCTACTCTAACATTACTGGTGGTGACCCTACTCTAACATTATTGGTGGAGACCCTACTCTAACATTACTGGTGGTGAACCTACTCTTACATTACTGGTGGTGACTCTACTCTAACATTACTGGTGATGACCCTACTCTAACTTTACTGGTAGTGATTCTACTCTAACCTTACGGGTAGTTACCCTACTCTAACATTTCTGGTAATGACCCTGCTCTAACATTACTGGTGGTGACCCTACTCTAACATTACTGGTGGTGACCCTACTCTAACATTACTGGTCGTGACACTACACTAACATTACTGCTGGTGACACAACTCTAACATTACTGCAGGTGACCCTACTCTAACATTACTGTTCGTGACACTACACTAACATTACTGCTGGTGACACAACTCTAACATTACTGCTGCTGACCCTACTCTATCATTACTGCTGGTGACCCTACACTAACATTACTGGTAATGACCCTACTCTAACATTTCTGGTGGTGACTCTACTCTATCATTACTGGTAATGACCCTACTCTAACATTACTGCTGGTGACCCTACTCTAACATTACTGCTGGTGACCCTGCTCTAGCATTACTGGTAATGACCCTACTCTAACATTACTGCTGGTGACCCTACTCTAACATTACTGGTAATGACCCTACTCTAACATTACTGCTGGTGACCCTACTCTAACATTACTGGTAATGACCCTACTCTAACATTACTGCTGGTGACCCTACTCTTACATTACTGGTAATGACCCTACTCTAACATTACTGCTGGTGACCCTACTCTAACATTACTGGTAATGACCCTACTCTAACATTACTGCTGGTGACCCTACTCTTAAATTACTGGTAATGACCCTACTCTAACATTACTGCTGGTGACCCTACTCTAACATTACTGGTGATGACCCTACTCCAGCATTACTGGTGGTGTCCTACTCTAACATTACTGGTGATGACCCTACTCCACATTACTGGTGGTGACACTACTCTAACATTACTGGTGGTGACACTACTCTAACATTACTGGTGGTGACACAACTCTAACATTACTGGTGGCGACACTTCTCTAACATTTTGCTGGTGACCCTACACTAACATCACTGGTGGTGACCCTACTCTACCATTCATGCTGATGACTCTACTCTAACATTACTGGTGGTGAATCTACTCAAAAAGTATTGCTGGTGACTCTACACTAACATTACTGGTGGTGATCCTACTCTAAAATTACTGCTGGTGACAATACTCCAACATTACCGCAGGTGACACTACTCTAACATTACTGCTGGTGAACCTATTCTAATATTACTGCTGGTGACACTCCTCAAACATTACTGCTGGTGACACTACTCTACCATTACTTGTTGTAACACTACTCTCCATTACTGGTGGTGACTCTACTCTAACATTACTGGTGGATACCCTACTCTAACATTACTGGTGGTGACCCTACTCTCCATTACTGGTGGTGAACCCACTCTAACATTACTGGTGGAGACCCTACTCTAACATTACTGTTGTTGACACTACTCTAACATTACTGGTGGTGACCCTGCTCTAACATTACTGGTGGTGATCCTACTCTATCATTACTGGTGGTGACCCTACTCTAACATTACTGGTGGTGATCCTACTCTAACATTACTGGTGGTGACACTACACTCTATTACTGGTGGTGACCCTACTCTGACATTACTGGTGGTGACCCTACTCTATCATTAATGCTGGTGACACTACACAAACATTACTGGTGGTGACCCTACTCTAACATTACTGGTGGTGACCATACTCTAACATTACTGGTGGTTCCTCTACTCTAACATTACTGGTGGTGACTCTACTCTCCATTACTGGTGGTGACCCTGCTCTAACATTACTGGTGGTGACCCTACTCTAACATTACTGGTGATGACCCTACTCTATCATTACTGCTGCTGGCACTACTCTAAAATTACTGGTGGTGAACCTACTCTAACATTACTGGTGGTGTCCCTACTCTCCATTACTGGTGGTGATCCTACACTAACATTACTGGTGGTGACCCCAATCTAACATTACTGGTGGTGACACTACTCTCCATTACTGATGGTGACCCTACTCTAACATTACAGGTGTTGTTCCTTATCTAACATTACTGGTGGTGACACTACTGTAACATTACTGGTGGTGAACCTCCTCTAACAATACTGGTGGTGACTCTACTCTAACATTACTGGTGCTGACCCTACTGGAACATTACTGCTGGTGACGCTACTCTAGCATTACTGGTGGTGTCTGTACTCTAACATTACTGGTGGTGACTCTACTCTAACGTTACTGGTGGTGACCCTACTCTAACGTTACTGGTGGTGACCCTACTCTAACATTACTGGTGGTGATACGACTCTAACGTTACTGGTGGTGACTCTACTCTAACGTTACTGGTGGTGACTCTACTCTAACATTACTGGTGGTGAATCTACTCTAACATTACTGCTGGTTACTCCAGTCTAACATTACTGGTGGTGACCCTACTGAAACAGTACTGGTGGTGACCCTACACTAACATTACTGCTGGTGACCCTACTGAAACATTACTGCTGGTGACCCTACTCTAACATTACTGGAGGTGACCCTACTCCATCATTACTAGTGGTGATACTCCTCTAACATTACTGGTGTTGACACTACTATAGCATTACTGCTGGTGAACCTACTATAGCATTACTGGTGGTGTCTCTACTCTAACGTCACTTGTGGTGATACTACTCTAACATTATTGGTGGTGACCCTAGTCTAACATTACTGGTGGTGTCCCTACACTAACAACACTGGTGGTGACCCTACTCTAACATTACTGCTGGTGACTCTACTCTAACATTACTGGTGGTGACCTATCTCTAACATTACTGATGGTGAATCTACTCAAAGATTACTGCTGGTGATTCTACTCTAACATTACTGGTGGTGAACCTACTCTAACATTACTGGTGGTGAACCTACTGTAACATTACTGGTGGTGACTCTACTGTAACATTACTGGTGGTGACTCTACTCTAACATTACTGGTGGTGACTCTACTGTAACATTACTGGCGGTGACCATACTCAAACATTACTGGTGGTGAACCTACTCTAACATTATTGGTGGTGATCCTACTCTAGCATTTCTGGTGGTGAACCTACTCTAACATTACTGGTGGTGATCCTACTCGAACATTACTGGTGGTGACTCTACTCTAACATTACTAGTGGTGAACCTAATCTAACATTACTAATGGTGAATATACTCTAACATTACTGATGGTGACTCTACTCTAACATTACTGGTGATGACTCTACTGTAACATTACTGGTGGTGACTCTACTCTATCATTACTAGTGGTGAACCTTCTCTAACATTACTGGTGGTGACCCTACTCTAACATTAATGGTGGTGATCCTACTCTAACATTACTTGTGGTGAACCTACACTAACATTACTGGTGATGACTCTACTCTAACATTACTGGTGATGACCCTATTCTAACATTACTGGTAGTGACCCTACTCTAACATTACTGGTGGTGACACTACACTAACATTACTGTTGGTGACACTACGCTAACATCGCTGTTGGTTACCCTACCCTAACATTACTGGTGGGGACACTACTATAGCATTACTGGTGGTGACGCCACTCTAACATTGCTTGTAGGGACACTATTGTAACATTACTGGTGGTGACACTACGCTAACATTGCTGCTGATGACCCTACTCTAACATTACTGGTGGTTACACTACTCTAAAATTACTGGTGGTGACGCCACTCTAACATTGCTTATAGTGACCCTATTCTATCATTAATGGTGGTGACTCTACTCTAACATTAGTGGTGATGACTCTACTCTAACATTACCAGTGGTGACCCAACTCTAAAATTACTGGTGGTGAACCTGCTCTAACATTAGTGGTGGTGACACAACTCTAACATTGCTGCTGGTGAATCTACTCTAACATTTCTGGTGGTGACCCTACTCTAACATTACTGGTGGTGACTCTACTCTAACATTACTGCTGGTTACTCCAGTCTAACATTACTGGTGGTGACCCTACTGAAACAGTACTGGTGGTGAACCTACTCTAACGTTACTGGTGGTGACTCTACTCTAAAATTACTGCTGGTGACCCTACTGAAACATTACTGGTGTTGACCCTACACTAACATTACTGCTGGTGACCCTACTGAAACATTACTGCTGGTGACCCTACTCTAACATTACTGGAGGTGACCCTACTCCATCATTACTAGTGGTGATACTCCTCTAACATTACTGGTTGTGACTCTACTCTAACATTAGTGGTGATGACTCTACTCTAACATTACTAGTGGTGACCCAACTCTAAAATTACTGGTGGTGAACCTGCTCTAACATTAGTGGTGGTGACACTACTCTAACATTGCTTCTGTTGAATCTACTCTAACATTACTGGTGGAAACCCAACTCTAACATTACTGCTGGTGACCCTACTATAACATTACTGGTGGAAACCCTACTCTAACATTAATGGTGGTGACTCTACTCTAACATTACTGGCGGTGACCCTACTCTAACATAACTGGCGGTGACCTTACTCTAACATAACTGGCGGTGACCCTACACTAACATTACTGGTGGTGACAGGACGCTGACATTTATGGTGTTGATCCTACTGTAATCTTACAGGTGATGACCCTACGCTAACACTACTGACGTTGATCCTACACTCACAGAACATGCCATGAATCTAGGCTACCATTACTGGTGGTGATCCTACTCCTTCATTATTGGTGGTGAAACTACTCTAACATTACTGGTGGTGACCCTACTCTAACATTATTGGTCCTGACTGATCTCTAACATTAATGCTGGTGACCTTACAATAACATTACTGGAGGCGTGCCTTCTCTGAAATTAATGGTGCTGATTCTACTCTAACATTAATGGTGATATCCCAAGTCTATTATTAATTATGGCAATCCTACAGTAACATTACTGGTGGTGACGATACTCTAACATTACTGGTGGTGACCTTACTGTAAAATTATTGTATTGACACTGCTCTATCATTTCTGGTGGCGACCCTTCTCTTACCTTACTGGTGTTGAATCACTCTAACATTAGGTTAGCTGACCCTACTCTAACATTAATTTTGTGGTGTCCCTACTGTAACATTATTGGTGGTGACTCTACTTTTTTATTACTGAAGGTGGTCCTACTCGAAAATTACTGGTGGTGACGCTACACTAACACGACTGGTGTTGATCCTAATTTAACATTAATTGTGCTTGCTATACTCGAACACTACTTGTGTTCACCTTTAGCATTAATGGCGGTGAACCAACTCTTAAATTACTGGTGGTGCCTTTACTTTAATATTAATGGTTGTGACCAAATTCGAACATTATTTATGGTGACTGTACTCTAACATTGATTAAAGTAACACTATTCTAACGTTACAGGTGGTGAAAATACACTAACACAACTGATGGTGACACTGCTCTAACATAGCTGATTGTGACTCTACTCTAAAATCAATGGTGGAGAACTTAACTAACATTGCTGTTGGTGAAACTAAACTAACATTACTGGTGCTGACCCTATACTAACATTACTGATGGTGAATCCACGCTAACATTAATGGTATTGACCATACACTAACATAAATGTTGTCTTGTCTCTACTCTAACATTACTGATGATGATCCCACTCCAACGTTACTGGTGGTGGCTCGACTCTAACATTACTGGTGATGACCCTACTGTAACATTACTGGTGGAGACCCTACTCCAACATTAATGGTGGTGACCCTACGCCAACATTACACGTGGTAAAACTACTTCATCATTACTGGTGGTGACCCTGGTCGAACATTACGGGTGGTGAACTTACTCTAACATTATTGGTGTTTACCAGGCTCTAACATAACGGGTGATGACCCTACTCTATCGTTACTGCTGTTGAAACTATTCTAACATTACTATTGGTGACCCGAGTCTAACATTACAGGTGGTGAACCTCGTACTGTAACATTATTGGTTGTGACGCTACTGTAACATTACTGATTGTGACACGATGATTACATTACTGCTGGTGAATGTACGCTTACTTTATTGGTGGTGAACCTACTCAAACAGTACTGGTGCTGACACTATTTTAGCATAACTGATGGTGATCCTTCTCTAACATTACTGGTGGTGACTCTACTCTAACATTACTGGTGGTGACTCTACTCTAACATTACTGGTGGTGACGCCACTCTAACATTACTGGTGGTGACTCTACTCTAACATTACTGGTGGTGACTCTACTCTATCATTACTGGTGTTTACCATGCTATAACATTAATGGTGGTGACTCTACTCTAACATTAATGGTGGTGACGCTACTCTAACATTACTGGTGGTGAACCTACTCTAACATTACTGGTTGTGACTCTACTCTAACATTACTGGTGGTGACTCTACTCTAACATTACTGGTGGTGACTCCACTCTAACATTAGTGGTGATGACTCTACTCTAACATTACTAGTGTTGACCCAACTGTAAAATTACTGGTGGTGAACCTGCTCTAACATTAGTGGTGATGACACTACTCTAACATTGCTTCTGTTGAATCTACTCTAACATTACTGGTGGAAACCCTACTCTATCATTACTGCTGGTGACTCTACTCTAACATAACTGGTGGTGACCCTACTCTAACATTACTGGTGGTGACCTTACTCTAACATTAATGGTGGTGACTCTGCTCTAACATTAATGGTGGTGACCCTACTCTAACATTACTGGTGGTGACCTTACTCTAACATTACTGGTGGTGACTCTGCTCTAACATTACTGGTGGTGACCCTACTCTAACATTACTGGCGGTGACCCTACTCTAACATAACTGGCGGTGACCTTACTCTAACATAACTGGTGGTGACCCTACTCTAACATTACTGGCGGTGACCCTACACTAACATTACTGGTGGTGACAGGACGCTGACATTTATGGTGTTGATCCTACTGTAATCTTACAGGTGATGACCCTACGCTAACACTACTGAAGTTGATCCTACACTCACAGAACATGCCATGAATCTAGGCTACCATTACTGGTGGTGATCCTACTCCTTCATTATTGGTGGTGAAACTACTCTAACATTACTGGTGGTGACCCTACTCTAACATTATTGGTCCTGACTGATCTCTAACATTAATGCTGGTGACCTTACAATAACATTACTGGAGGCGTGCCTTCTCTGAAATTAATGGTGCTGATTCTACTCTAACATTAATGGTGATATCCCAAGTCTATTATTAATTATGGCAATCCTACAGTAACATTACTGGTGGTGACGCTACTCTAACATTACTGGTGGTGACCTTACTGTAAAATTATTGTATTGACACTGCTCTATCATTTCTGGTGGCGACCCTTCTCTTACCTTACTGGTGTTGAATCACTCTAACATTAGGTTAGCTGACCCTACTCTAACATTAATTTTGTGGTGTCCCTACTCTAACATTATTGGTGGTGACTCTACTTTTTTATTACTGAAGGTGGTCCTACTCGAAAATTACTGGTGCTGACGCTACACTAACACGACTGGTGTTGATCCTAATTTAACATTAATTGTGCTTGCTATACTCGAACACTACTTGTGTTCACCTTTAGCATTAATGGCGGTGAACCAACTCTTAAATTACTGGTGGTGCCTTTACTTTAATATTAATGGTTGTGACCAAATTCGAACATTATTTATGGTGACTGTACTCTAACATTGATTAAAGTAACACTATTCTAACGTTACAGGTGGTGAAAATACACTAACACAACTGATGGTGACACTGCTCTAACATAGCTGATTGTGACTCTACTCTAAAATCAATGGTGGAGAACTTAACTAACATTACTGATGGTGACTTACTCTAGCATTGCTGTTGGTGAAACTAAACTAACATTACTGGTGCTGGCCCTATACTAACATTACTGATGGTGAATCCACGCTAACATTAATGGTATTGACCATACACTAACATAAATGTTGTCTTGTCTCTACTCTAACATTACTGATGATGATCCCACTCCAACGTAACTGGTGGTGGCTCGACTCTAACATTACTGGTGATGACCCTACTGTAACATTACTGGTGGAGACCCTACTCCAACATTAATGGTGGTGACCCTACGCCAACATTACTCGTGGTAAAACTACTTCATCATTACTGGTGGTGACCCTGGTCGAACATTACGGGTGGTGAACTTACTCTAACATTATTGGTGTTTACCAGGCTCTAACATAACGGGTGATGACCCTACTCTATCGTTACTGCTGTTGAAACTATTCTAACATTACTATTGGTGACCCGAGTCTAACATTACAGGTGGTGAACCTCGTACTGTAACATTATTGGTGGTGACGCTACTGTAACATTACTGATTGTGACACGATGATTACATTACTGCTGGTGAATGTACGCTTACTTTATTGGTGGTGAACCTACTCAAACAGTACTGGTGCTGACACTATTTTAGCATAACTGATGGTGATCCTTCTCTAACATTACTGGTGGTGACTCTACTCTAACATTACTGGTGGTGACTCTACTCTAACATTACTGGTGGTGACGCCACTCTAACATTACTGGTGGTGACTCTACTCTAACATTACTGGTGGTGACTCTACTCTATCATTACTGGTGTTTACCATGCTATAACATTAATGGTGGTGACTCTACTCTAACATTAATGGTGGTGACGCTACTCTAACATTACTGGTGGTGAACCTACTCTAACATTACTGGTTGTGACTCTACTCTAACATTACTGGTGGTGACTCTACTCTAACATTACTGGTGGTGACTCCACTCTAACATTAGTGGTGATGACTCTACTCTAACATTACTAGTGTTGACCCAACTGTAAAATTACTGGTGGTGAACCTGCTCTAACATTAGTGGTGATGACACTACTCTAACATTGCTTCTGTTGAATCTACTCTAACATTACTGGTGGAAACCCTACTCTATCATTACTGCTGGTGACTCTACTCTAACATAACTGGTGGTGACCCTACTCTAACATTACTGGTGGTGACCTTACTCTAACATTAATGGTGGTGACTCTGCTCTAACATTAATGGTGGTGACCCTACTCTAACATTACTGGTGGTGACCTTACTCTAACATTACTGGTGGTGACTCTGCTCTAACATTACTGGTGGTGACCCTACTCTAACATTACTGGCGGTGACCCTACTCTAACATAACTGGCGGTGACCTTACTCTAACATAACTGGTGGTGACCCTACTCTAACATTACTGGCGGTGACCCTACACTAACATTACTGGTGGTGACAGGACGCTGACATTTATGGTGTTGATCCTACTGTAATCTTACAGGTGATGACCCTACGCTAACACTACTGAAGTTGATCCTACACTCACAGAACATGCCATGAATCTAGGCTACCATTACTGGTGGTGATCCTACTCCTTCATTATTGGTGGTGAAACTACTCTAACATTACTGGTGGTGACCCTACTCTAACATTATTGGTCCTGACTGATCTCTAACATTAATGCTGGTGACCTTACAATAACATTACTGGAGGCGTGCCTTCTCTGAAATTAATGGTGCTGATTCTACTCTAACATTAATGGTGATATCCCAAGTCTATTATTAATTATGGCAATCCTACAGTAACATTACTGGTGGTGACGCTACTCTAACATTACTGGTGGTGACCTTACTGTAAAATTATTGTATTGACACTGCTCTATCATTTCTGGTGGCGACCCTTCTCTTACCTTACTGGTGTTGAATCACTCTAACATTAGGTTAGCTGACCCTACTCTAACATTAATTTTGTGGTGTCCCTACTCTAACATTATTGGTGGTGACTCTACTTTTTTATTACTGAAGGTGGTCCTACTCGAAAATTACTGGTGCTGACGCTACACTAACACGACTGGTGTTGATCCTAATTTAACATTAATTGTGCTTGCTATACTCGAACACTACTTGTGTTCACCTTTAGCATTAATGGCGGTGAACCAACTCTTAAATTACTGGTGGTGCCTTTACTTTAATATTAATGGTTGTGACCAAATTCGAACATTATTTATGGTGACTGTACTCTAACATTGATTAAAGTAACACTATTCTAACGTTACAGGTGGTGAAAATACACTAACACAACTGATGGTGACACTGCTCTAACATAGCTGATTGTGACTCTACTCTAAAATCAATGGTGGAGAACTTAACTAACATTACTGATGGTGACTTACTCTAGCATTGCTGTTGGTGAAACTAAACTAACATTACTGGTGCTGGCCCTATACTAACATTACTGATGGTGAATCCACGCTAACATTAATGGTATTGACCATACACTAACATAAATGTTGTCTTGTCTCTACTCTAACATTACTGATGATGATCCCACTCCAACGTAACTGGTGGTGGCTCGACTCTAACATTACTGGTGATGACCCTACTGTAACATTACTGGTGGAGACCCTACTCCAACATTAATGGTGGTGACCCTACGCCAACATTACTCGTGGTAAAACTACTTCATCATTACTGGTGGTGACCCTGGTCGAACATTACGGGTGGTGAACTTACTCTAACATTATTGGTGTTTACCAGGCTCTAACATAACGGGTGATGACCCTACTCTATCGTTACTGCTGTTGAAACTATTCTAACATTACTATTGGTGACCCGAGTCTAACATTACAGGTGGTGAACCTCGTACTGTAACATTATTGGTGGTGACGCTACTGTAACATTACTGATTGTGACACGATGATTACATTACTGCTGGTGAATGTACGCTTACTTTATTGGTGGTGAACCTACTCAAACAGTACTGGTGCTGACACTATTTTAGCATAACTGATGGTGATCCTTCTCTAACATTACTGGTGGTGACTCTACTCTAACATTACTGGTGGTGACTCTACTCTAACATTACTGGTGGTGACGCCACTCTAACATTACTGGTGGTGACTCTACTCTAACATTACTGGTGGTGACTCTACTCTATCATTACTGGTGTTTACCATGCTATAACATTAATGGTGGTGACTCTACTCTAACATTAATGGTGGTGACGCTACTCTAACATTACTGGTGGTGAACCTACTCTAACATTACTGGTTGTGACTCTACTCTAACATTACTGGTGGTGACTCTACTCTAACATTACTGGTGGTGACTCCACTCTAACATTAGTGGTGATGACTCTACTCTAACATTACTAGTGTTGACCCAACTGTAAAATTACTGGTGGTGAACCTGCTCTAACATTAGTGGTGATGACACTACTCTAACATTGCTTCTGTTGAATCTACTCTAACATTACTGGTGGAAACCCTACTCTATCATTACTGCTGGTGACTCTACTCTAACATAACTGGTGGTGACCCTACTCTAACATTACTGGTGGTGACCTTACTCTAACATTAATGGTGGTGACTCTGCTCTAACATTAATGGTGGTGACCCTACTCTAACATTACTGGTGGTGACCTTACTCTAACATTACTGGTGGTGACTCTGCTCTAACATTACTGGTGGTGACCCTACTCTAACATTACTGGCGGTGACCCTACTCTAACATAACTGGCGGTGACCTTACTCTAACATAACTGGTGGTGACCCTACTCTAACATTACTGGCGGTGACCCTACACTAACATTACTGGTGGTGACAGGACGCTGACATTTATGGTGTTGATCCTACTGTAATCTTACAGGTGATGACCCTACGCTAACACTACTGAAGTTGATCCTACACTCACAGAACATGCCATGAATCTAGGCTACCATTACTGGTGGTGATCCTACTCCTTCATTATTGGTGGTGAAACTACTCTAACATTACTGGTGGTGACCCTACTCTAACATTATTGGTCCTGACTGATCTCTAACATTAATGCTGGTGACCTTACAATAACATTACTGGAGGCGTGCCTTCTCTGAAATTAATGGTGCTGATTCTACTCTAACATTAATGGTGATATCCCAAGTCTATTATTAATTATGGCAATCCTACAGTAACATTACTGGTGGTGACGCTACTCTAACATTACTGGTGGTGACCTTACTGTAAAATTATTGTATTGACACTGCTCTATCATTTCTGGTGGCGACCCTTCTCTTACCTTACTGGTGTTGAATCACTCTAACATTAGGTTAGCTGACCCTACTCTAACATTAATTTTGTGGTGTCCCTACTCTAACATTATTGGTGGTGACTCTACTTTTTTATTACTGAAGGTGGTCCTACTCGAAAATTACTGGTGCTGACGCTACACTAACACGACTGGTGTTGATCCTAATTTAACATTAATTGTGCTTGCTATACTCGAACACTACTTGTGTTCACCTTTAGCATTAATGGCGGTGAACCAACTCTTAAATTACTGGTGGTGCCTTTACTTTAATATTAATGGTTGTGACCAAATTCGAACATTATTTATGGTGACTGTACTCTAACATTGATTAAAGTAACACTATTCTAACGTTACAGGTGGTGAAAATACACTAACACAACTGATGGTGACACTGCTCTAACATAGCTGATTGTGACTCTACTCTAAAATCAATGGTGGAGAACTTAACTAACATTACTGATGGTGACTTACTCTAGCATTGCTGTTGGTGAAACTAAACTAACATTACTGGTGCTGGCCCTATACTAACATTACTGATGGTGAATCCACGCTAACATTAATGGTATTGACCATACACTAACATAAATGTTGTCTTGTCTCTACTCTAACATTACTGATGATGATCCCACTCCAACGTAACTGGTGGTGGCTCGACTCTAACATTACTGGTGATGACCCTACTGTAACATTACTGGTGGAGACCCTACTCCAACATTAATGGTGGTGACCCTACGCCAACATTACTCGTGGTAAAACTACTTCATCATTACTGGTGGTGACCCTGGTCGAACATTACGGGTGGTGAACTTACTCTAACATTATTGGTGTTTACCAGGCTCTAACATAACGGGTGATGACCCTACTCTATCGTTACTGCTGTTGAAACTATTCTAACATTACTATTGGTGACCCGAGTCTAACATTACAGGTGGTGAACCTCGTACTGTAACATTATTGGTGGTGACGCTACTGTAACATTACTGATTGTGACACGATGATTACATTACTGCTGGTGAATGTACGCTTACTTTATTGGTGGTGAACCTACTCAAACAGTACTGGTGCTGACACTATTTTAGCATAACTGATGGTGATCCTTCTCTAACATTACTGGTGGTGACTCTACTCTAACATTACTGGTGGTGACTCTACTCTAACATTACTGGTGGTGACGCCACTCTAACATTACTGGTGGTGACTCTACTCTAACATTACTGGTGGTGACTCTACTCTATCATTACTGGTGTTTACCATGCTATAACATTAATGGTGGTGACTCTACTCTAACATTAATGGTGGTGACGCTACTCTAACATTACTGGTGGTGAACCTACTCTAACATTACTGGTTGTGACTCTACTCTAACATTACTGGTGGTGACTCTACTCTAACATTACTGGTGGTGACTCCACTCTAACATTAGTGGTGATGACTCTACTCTAACATTACTAGTGTTGACCCAACTGTAAAATTACTGGTGGTGAACCTGCTCTAACATTAGTGGTGATGACACTACTCTAACATTGCTTCTGTTGAATCTACTCTAACATTACTGGTGGAAACCCTACTCTATCATTACTGCTGGTGACTCTACTCTAACATAACTGGTGGTGACCCTACTCTAACATTACTGGTGGTGACCTTACTCTAACATTAATGGTGGTGACTCTGCTCTAACATTAATGGTGGTGACCCTACTCTAACATTACTGGTGGTGACCTTACTCTAACATTACTGGTGGTGACTCTGCTCTAACATTACTGGTGGTGACCCTACTCTAACATTACTGGCGGTGACCCTACTCTAACATAACTGGCGGTGACCTTACTCTAACATAACTGGTGGTGACCCTACTCTAACATTACTGGCGGTGACCCTACACTAACATTACTGGTGTTGACAGGACGCTGACATTTATGGTGTTGATCCTACTGTAATCTTACAGGTGATGACCCTACGCTAACACTACTGAAGTTGATCCTACACTCACAGAACATGCCATGAATCTAGGCTACCATTACTGGTGGTGATCCTACTCCTTCATTATTGGTGGTGAAACTACTCTAACATTACTGGTGGTGACCCTACTCTAACATTATTGGTCCTGACTGATCTCTAACATTAATGCTGGTGACCTTACAATAACATTACTGGAGGCGTGCCTTCTCTGAAATTAATGGTGCTGATTCTACTCTAACATTAATGGTGATATCCCAAGTCTATTATTAATTATGGCAATCCTACAGTAACATTACTGGTGGTGACGCTACTCTAACATTACTGGTGGTGACCTTACTGTAAAATTATTGTATTGACACTGCTCTATCATTTCTGGTGGCGACCCTTCTCTTACCTTACTGGTGTTGAATCACTCTAACATTAGGTTAGCTGACCCTACTCTAACATTAATTTTGTGGTGTCCCTACTCTAACATTATTGGTGGTGACTCTACTTTTTTATTACTGAAGGTGGTCCTACTCGAAAATTACTGGTGCTGACGCTACACTAACACGACTGGTGTTGATCCTAATTTAACATTAATTGTGCTTGCTATACTCGAACACTACTTGTGTTCACCTTTAGCATTAATGGCGGTGAACCAACTCTTAAATTACTGGTGGTGCCTTTACTTTAATATTAATGGTTGTGACCAAATTCGAACATTATTTATGGTGACTGTACTCTAACATTGATTAAAGTAACACTATTCTAACGTTACAGGTGGTGAAAATACACTAACACAACTGATGGTGACACTGCTCTAACATAGCTGATTGTGACTCTACTCTAAAATCAATGGTGGAGAACTTAACTAACATTACTGATGGTGACTTACTCTAGCATTGCTGTTGGTGAAACTAAACTAACATTACTGGTGCTGGCCCTATACTAACATTACTGATGGTGAATCCACGCTAACATTAATGGTATTGACCATACACTAACATAAATGTTGTCTTGTCTCTACTCTAACATTACTGATGATGATCCCACTCCAACGTAACTGGTGGTGGCTCGACTCTAACATTACTGGTGATGACCCTACTGTAACATTACTGGTGGAGACCCTACTCCAACATTAATGGTGGTGACCCTACGCCAACATTACTCGTGGTAAAACTACTTCATCATTACTGGTGGTGACCCTGGTCGAACATTACGGGTGGTGAACTTACTCTAACATTATTGGTGTTTACCAGGCTCTAACATAACGGGTGATGACCCTACTCTATCGTTACTGCTGTTGAAACTATTCTAACATTACTATTGGTGACCCGAGTCTAACATTACAGGTGGTGAACCTCGTACTGTAACATTATTGGTGGTGACGCTACTGTAACATTACTGATTGTGACACGATGATTACATTACTGCTGGTGAATGTACGCTTACTTTATTGGTGGTGAACCTACTCAAACAGTACTGGTGCTGACACTATTTTAGCATAACTGATGGTGATCCTTCTCTAACATTACTGGTGGTGACTCTACTCTAACATTACTGGTGGTGACTCTACTCTAACATTACTGGTGGTGACGCCACTCTAACATTACTGGTGGTGACTCTACTCTAACATTACTGGTGGTGACTCTACTCTATCATTACTGGTGTTTACCATGCTATAACATTAATGGTGGTGACTCTACTCTAACATTAATGGTGGTGACGCTACTCTAACATTACTGGTGGTGAACCTACTCTAACATTACTGGTTGTGACTCTACTCTAACATTACTGGTGGTGACTCTACTCTAACATTACTGGTGGTGACTCCACTCTAACATTAGTGGTGATGACTCTACTCTAACATTACTAGTGTTGACCCAACTGTAAAATTACTGGTGGTGAACCTGCTCTAACATTAGTGGTGATGACACTACTCTAACATTGCTTCTGTTGAATCTACTCTAACATTACTGGTGGAAACCCTACTCTATCATTACTGCTGGTGACTCTACTCTAACATAACTGGTGGTGACCCTACTCTAACATTACTGGTGGTGACCTTACTCTAACATTAATGGTGGTGACTCTGCTCTAACATTAATGGTGGTGACCCTACTCTAACATTACTGGTGGTGACCTTACTCTAACATTACTGGTGGTGACTCTGCTCTAACATTACTGGTGGTGACCCTACTCTAACATTACTGGCGGTGACCCTACTCTAACATAACTGGCGGTGACCTTACTCTAACATAACTGGTGGTGACCCTACTCTAACATTACTGGCGGTGACCCTACACTAACATTACTGGTGGTGACAGGACGCTGACATTTATGGTGTTGATCCTACTGTAATCTTACAGGTGATGACCCTACGCTAACACTACTGAAGTTGATCCTACACTCACAGAACATGCCATGAATCTAGGCTACCATTACTGGTGGTGATCCTACTCCTTCATTATTGGTGGTGAAACTACTCTAACATTACTGGTGGTGACCCTACTCTAACATTATTGGTCCTGACTGATCTCTAACATTAATGCTGGTGACCTTACAATAACATTACTGGAGGCGTGCCTTCTCTGAAATTAATGGTGCTGATTCTACTCTAACATTAATGGTGATATCCCAAGTCTATTATTAATTATGGCAATCCTACAGTAACATTACTGGTGGTGACGCTACTCTAACATTACTGGTGGTGACCTTACTGTAAAATTATTGTATTGACACTGCTCTATCATTTCTGGTGGCGACCCTTCTCTTACCTTACTGGTGTTGAATCACTCTAACATTAGGTTAGCTGACCCTACTCTAACATTAATTTTGTGGTGTCCCTACTCTAACATTATTGGTGGTGACTCTACTTTTTTATTACTGAAGGTGGTCCTACTCGAAAATTACTGGTGCTGACGCTACACTAACACGACTGGTGTTGATCCTAATTTAACATTAATTGTGCTTGCTATACTCGAACACTACTTGTGTTCACCTTTAGCATTAATGGCGGTGAACCAACTCTTAAATTACTGGTGGTGCCTTTACTTTAATATTAATGGTTGTGACCAAATTCGAACATTATTTATGGTGACTGTACTCTAACATTGATTAAAGTAACACTATTCTAACGTTACAGGTGGTGAAAATACACTAACACAACTGATGGTGACACTGCTCTAACATAGCTGATTGTGACTCTACTCTAAAATCAATGGTGGAGAACTTAACTAACATTACTGATGGTGACTTACTCTAGCATTGCTGTTGGTGAAACTAAACTAACATTACTGGTGCTGACCCTATACTAACATTACTGATGGTGAATCCACGCTAACATTAATGGTATTGACCATACACTAACATAAATGTTGTCTTGTCTCTACTCTAACATTACTGATGATGATCCCACTCCAACGTAACTGGTGGTGGCTCGACTCTAACATTACTGGTGATGACCCTACTGTAACATTACTGGTGGAGACCCTACTCCAACATTAATGGTGGTGACCCTACGCCAACATTACTCGTGGTAAAACTACTTCATCATTACTGCTGGTGACCCTGGTCGAACATTACGGGTGGTGAACTTACTCTAACATTATTGGTGTTTACCAGGCTCTAACATAACGGGTGATGACCCTACTCTATCGTTACTGCTGTTGAAACTATTCTAACATTACTATTGGTGACCCGAGTCTAACATTACAGGTGGTGAACCTCGTACTGTAACATTATTGGTGGTGACGCTACTGTAACATTACTGATTGTGACACGATGATTACATTACTGCTGGTGAATGTACGCTTACTTTATTGGTGGTGAACCTACTCAAACAGTACTGGTGCTGACACTATTTTAGCATAACTGATGGTGATCCTTCTCTAACATTACTGGTGGTGACTCTACTCTAACATTACTGGTGGTGACTCTACTCTAACATTACTGGTGGTGACTCCACTCTAACATTAGTGGTGATGACTCTACTCTAACATTACTAGTGTTGACCCAACTGTAAAATTACTGGTGGTGAACCTGCTCTAACATTAGTGGTGATGACACTACTCTAACATTGCTTCTGTTGAATCTACTCTAACATTACTGGTGGAAACCCTACTCTATCATTACTGCTGGTGACTCTACTCTAACATAACTGGTGGTGACCCTACTCTAACATTACTGGTGGTGACCTTACTCTAACATTAATGGTGGTGACTCTGCTCTAACATTAATGGTGGTGACCCTACTCTAACATTACTGGTGGTGACCTTACTCTAACATTACTGGTGGTGACTCTGCTCTAACATTACTGGTGGTGACCCTACTCTAACATTACTGGCGGTGACCCTACTCTAACATAACTGGCGGTGACCTTACTCTAACATAACTGGTGGTGACCCTACTCTAACATTACTGGCGGTGACCCTACACTAACATTACTGGTGGTGACAGGACGCTGACATTTATGGTGTTGATCCTACTGTAATCTTACAGGTGATGACCCTACGCTAACACTACTGAAGTTGATCCTACACTCACAGAACATGCCATGAATCTAGGCTACCATTACTGGTGGTGATCCTACTCCTTCATTATTGGTGGTGAAACTACTCTAACATTACTGGTGGTGACCCTACTCTAACATTATTGGTCCTGACTGATCTCTAACATTAATGCTGGTGACCTTACAATAACATTACTGGAGGCGTGCCTTCTCTGAAATTAATGGTGCTGATTCTACTCTAACATTAATGGTGATATCCCAAGTCTATTATTAATTATGGCAATCCTACAGTAACATTACTGGTGGTGACGCTACTCTAACATTACTGGTGGTGACCTTACTGTAAAATTATTGTATTGACACTGCTCTATCATTTCTGGTGGCGACCCTTCTCTTACCTTACTGGTGTTGAATCACTCTAACATTAGGTTAGCTGACCCTACTCTAACATTAATTTTGTGGTGTCCCTACTCTAACATTATTGGTGGTGACTCTACTTTTTTATTACTGAAGGTGGTCCTACTCGAAAATTACTGGTGCTGACGCTACACTAACACGACTGGTGTTGATCCTAATTTAACATTAATTGTGCTTGCTATACTCGAACACTACTTGTGTTCACCTTTAGCATTAATGGCGGTGAACCAACTCTTAAATTACTGGTGGTGCCTTTACTTTAATATTAATGGTTGTGACCAAATTCGAACATTATTTATGGTGACTGTACTCTAACATTGATTAAAGTAACACTATTCTAACGTTACAGGTGGTGAAAATACACTAACACAACTGATGGTGACACTGCTCTAACATAGCTGATTGTGACTCTACTCTAAAATCAATGGTGGAGAACTTAACTAACATTACTGATGGTGACTTACTCTAGCATTGCTGTTGGTGAAACTAAACTAACATTACTGGTGCTGACCCTATACTAACATTACTGATGGTGAATCCACGCTAACATTAATGGTATTGACCATACACTAACATAAATGTTGTCTTGTCTCTACTCTAACATTACTGATGATGATCCCACTCCAACGTAACTGGTGGTGGCTCGACTCTAACATTACTGGTGATGACCCTACTGTAACATTACTGGTGGAGACCCTACTCCAACATTAATGGTGGTGACCCTACGCCAACATTACTCGTGGTAAAACTACTTCATCATTACTGCTGGTGACCCTGGTCGAACATTACGGGTGGTGAACTTACTCTAACATTATTGGTGTTTACCAGGCTCTAACATAACGGGTGATGACCCTACTCTATCGTTACTGCTGTTGAAACTATTCTAACATTACTATTGGTGACCCGAGTCTAACATTACAGGTGGTGAACCTCGTACTGTAACATTATTGGTGGTGACGCTACTGTAACATTACTGATTGTGACACGATGATTACATTACTGCTGGTGAATGTACGCTTACTTTATTGGTGGTGAACCTACTCAAACAGTACTGGTGCTGACACTATTTTAGCATAACTGATGGTGATCCTTCTCTAACATTACTGGTGGTGACTCTACTCTAACATTACTGGTGGTGACTCTACTCTAACATTACTGGTGGTGACGCCACTCTAACATTACTGGTGGTGACTCTACTCTAACATTACTGGTGGTGACTCTACTCTATCATTACTGGTGTTTACCATGCTATAACATTAATGGTGGTGACTCTACTCTAACATTAATGGTGGTGACTCTACTCTAACATTACTGGTATTTACCATGGTATAACATTAATGGTGGTGACGCTACTCTATCGTTATTGGTGTTGAAACTACTCTAACATTACTGTTGGTGAACCTGGTCGAACATTACTGGTCGTGAACCGAGTCTAGCATTATTGATGGTGACTCTACTCTAACATTACTGATGGTGACCTTACTCTAACATTACAGGTGGTGACCCTACTCTAACATTACTGATGGTGACTCTACTCTAACATTACTGATGGTGACCTTACTCTAACATTACTGATGGTGACCTTACTCTAACATTACTGATGGTGACCCTACTCTAACATTACTGATGGTGAACTTACTCTAACATTACTGATGGTGACCTTACTCTAACATTACTGATGGTGACCTTACTCTAACATTACTGATGGTGACCTTACTCTAACATTACTGATGGTGACCTATTTTAACATTACTGATGGTGACCTTACTCTATCATTACTGATGGTGACTCTATTTTAACATTACTGGTTGTGAGCCTATGATTATTTAACTGGTATAAAAAACAGAAAATGCTGGAGAAACTCAGCCACATGCTGTTTAATCTGATTACAGTCAGACTGTAACATTAATTTCTCTTGGACACAATGAGAAATTATTGCAATTCAAAATTAACCGTACCACAAATTAGAGACATTAGCATCACCAATAATTAAACAGTAACTGTTACAAAGCAACCAGAGAGATTTTTATTCGAGGGTCATTGCATTGGTTGCTCATGCTGAATGCCCTGTTACATTGTTCTGGACATTGAGTGGGTTTGACGGTGTACTCTGAGACGACGTCATCATTCCCGTTTGAAACATGATACAAGTTTGGGATTTCCGCTCATGCGCTAAATCCTGATCTTGCGCTCTTTGTTTGACAGATCCTCATGTGAAAAAAACAATCATTGGCGCAGAGTTGGGCTGTTTGCCCACCAACTACCCAGCAATTACCGAGGTGCTTATTTTGCTTGGTGAAAGCAAGTGAAGGAGCCTGTTTCACATCGTAAAAGAAGATCTGCAGTGGAAAAATCACCACTTTGCATTTCCTGATACCAAGACAAACATGGGATAGCGCCGTTTACAATCTGCTCAATCAATTTTGATTGGAAAATGATTAATCCTCCCTTACATGGTTTCTTAACAATGTTACAAAGCAATTTTAGGAAAAAATACAGAGAGAAAATACCTGTCACTTGCAATAAAAAAGGTTCCTGTATATTGGTGGAGAAAATGTGTCAAACAGAGTCCTCGATTAAAAGTAGCTGCCTGCAGAGCGGTTTGAATGGATTTGATGCAGATACAGAGGACAATAATCTCATTCAACCTGTGAGGTTTCTGTGTGATGAATAAAGCTTTTTAGAGCAAAGAACCCAGCACACAGACCATTAGACGGATTGAAGCTGATTTATTAATAGCAGATCCACATTGTGCAGGTTTAGGTGGAGAAGACTTTTTTTCTTCGACCGAGTTTCATTTTAATTACTTGGGAAGTTGAATAAGAAATTTAAATAAAGTGAACATCTGTCAGATTTCAGAGACCAATTCTGTCCTTTCAACTCAAAAATGAACAACATAACAAACAATATAATGCATCCATAACAAGGAAAAACGAGTTATACCTATTACCACTATAAATGATATATTTTAATCCTGAAAATGAACATTGACTATCTGGCTGGGAATCTCTTTCTGAAGTTCAGCCACATTACTTGTAGGAGGTATAAAGCATTGTTAGTCCTTTAGTGAGCATCAGAACAGGAAGTTGTAAACATGGGGATTAGTAAATTGTGAGTTTGATGAAAAAAACAAATGCTGATCTATGAAATAAGTCCAAGTAGCAGTTTAATTAGAAGGTTTTAACAGCTTAGGTCTTCCCAATATTTAGTTGGAGGAAATTTCTGTTCATCCAGTACTGGATGTCGGACAAGCTGTCTGACAATTTATAGACCGTGCCTATTTGGAGTAAATAATGAATCAGACAAGGGCAGCCGTTCTATTGTAGCTCTTTTGGTGGAGACAATAAACACATAAACTGTAACATAACAAAAAACATTAAATGAAACTTAACAGCTTAAATTAAAATGCTGTTTCCGGGGGTGATGATGCACTCCAGTCCCTCCGGTGTCCACCAGTTGCGGGAGGCCTCAAGCGTGCTGGCGGACACCACGTGCTCCATCTCCAGGGCCATCCGGGCGCGAACGTGGCAGCGGAAGAGAGGCAGGCAGTCCGGCCGAACAACACCCTCGACCGCCCGCTGCCTGGACCAGTTAATGGCCACTTTGGCCAGGCCCAGGAGCAGTCCTACGAGGAGTTCCCCCGACCTGCCCGCTCCCCTCCACACCGGGTGAGAAAAGATGAGGAGCTTGGGACTGAACTGCAGCCAAAAATCGAGGAGCAGCCCCTTCAAATAATGGAAGAGGGGCTGCAAACACTCACATTCCGCATAAACATGGAACACGGATTCCTCCAGGCAGCATTTCTATTGTATTGAGAATAGTGTGAAACACTGATTGCAAAGCTTTTCATTAGAAAAACAAATTCATAAACTTCTGCTGTATTTACAACCAATTTGGCCGTAGATAGTTCCTCCACTCACCGTGAACACAAGTATTACATTCCTGCTGAGTCACTTTACGGTGAAATTAAAGCTAACAACTTTCCTGGATCAAGTTATTGTGCAAGCGCTGACTAACTCTCACTAACTCCCAATACAAAGCACACAGTTTGTGCGCTCAATGCTAATCGGTTCACTGGAGCGCTCCTTCAGTCTGGAACCAGACCAGCACGGCCAGCCCGGGTCTGGATTCAGGCAGCGATCTCAGATCTTTCTTTGTCTCTCCGCTGAACTGATTCCAACTCAGCCTTGATAAACTCTTGCAAAATAAACACAATGTAAACGGTCGGAAAGCATTTCAAATCCCAGAATTCTGCAATTTCACTTGAATAATAAATCACTGGGGCAGTCTGCAGCGAAAGAACTGGAAACATCCGTCATTATACAGTCAATAGCGATCTCGTCTCGAAATCATGTTAAATTGTCTCTAAATGAGTTTATAACAGGGCCTGAATCTACATCAGGTCATCCGTGTACTTGGGACTCCAGGCGGTGCAAGCTTGGCTGTTACCGGGCTCTCACACCAATGACCTCCCTCGGGTGGGGAGCGGATTCTTCCACTATTCTGATAGTAAAACAAAACACTGCGGATGCTGGAAATCTGAAATATAAACTGAAAATGCTGGACACACTCAGCAGGTCAGGCAGCATCTGTAGAGAGAGAAACAGAGTTAATGTTTCTGGTCGGTGACCCTTCGTCAGAACTGGAAAAGGTTGGAGATATAACAGTTTTAAGCAAGTGTAGGGTCAGGGAAAGGGAGGAGGGAGGAAAGAACTAAACGGAAGGTCTGTGATAGGTTGGAAGATAAGAGAGATTAAAAAACAATAGGGATGATGGAGCAAGTCAAGGAGATGGTAATGGGACAAGTTAAGTAACAAAAGTTGACTCTAGATGAGGTGTAAATGGCAAAGGCAGAATCATCAACAGTTACCTTGTGAGAGAAAGAAAATAGGGGCAGGTGTTATAGTCTGAAATTGTTGAACTCGATGTTGAGTCCAGAAGGCTAAAAAGTGCCGAATCGAAAGATGAGGTGCTGTTCCTCGAGCTTACGTTGAGCTTCATTGGAACAGTGTAAGAGGCCGAGGACGGTGAGATCAGAGTGGGAGCGGAGCTGAGAATTAAAGTGATAGGCGACCGGAAGCTCGGGGTCACACTTACGGACTGAATGGAAGTGTTCCACAAAGCGTTCACCTAATCTGCGTTTGGTCTCCCCAATGTAGAGGAGACCGCATCGTGAGCAGCGAATACAGTATACTAAATTGCAAAAAGTACAACCTCGAGTGGGAGAGGGTTCGGCTGCTGTGTGACATTTCCCTTGGCTGTTCTGTGATTGGCTCCTGGCATTTTTGTAATTTCACCTGGAGACAGGTTTTCAGCCCTGGTTAAACAGCAACAGTGGGATATTATTGTAGGCGGAGCTGGAGCTGGCAACGTACATTGTGAGTGAGTTCAGTCCACGAAAAGAGTACTTCAAGCAAATGAAATTAATTGTAAATAGGTTCAAATTAAAATTATTCAGACTCGCAAAATTAGTACCTTTCCTTTCGACTAACAGATTCTGGAATTAACATGAATCCTTTTATGTTAAATGATTCTCGGCGTGCGCCTTTTCTCAGGAAGGTGGAGAGCGCAGAATCGAATCAGCAACACACTAACTGGGACGAGAGAAATGTCTCTGGTTTCACAGAGCAGATCTGGTGGGACCAACACTCACATTGGACAAGACGGGATAAAACAGTACGTTTCTTCAATGATTGGAAAGGCTGAGAATCCCATCAGTGCAGGATTTTTTCAATTGAGAGTCTAACAAGCTATTGTGTGCCGTTTAATTTCTGGCAAAAGGCTCGGCCATTGATGCGATAATTTAACTGGGGATTTACTGGGATGTGAAGCTCGCCCATACCTCACCTGCGAGTGTGTGATACTTACATGTTCAGGGATTTCTGTCCTGTATTCATACCATGCTGTACGTCAGATGGTGAGCTTCTTTGGGTAGTGTCAGAGGAGCTGTACGCTGCATTGGCCAGATGCTGTGTCTGCGTTCACTGTGCTTGCTGAACGATAATACAGTGAAATTTACATTGTATCTAACGCATGTCTACCTGCCCTGGGAGGTTTTGACGGGCCAGTGTTGAGAGAGTTTGACTCTGTTTCTAACCCGTGCTGTACCTGGCCCGGGGCTGGATGATGGGATTTTGTAGAGGAACCTTTACTCTGTAATTAACTATTTCTGTCCCTAACCTGGGTATGTGTTATGGGATCGTGTAGAGGGAGCTTCACATAGTATCTATTCGCGTGCTGAACCTGATCAGAGAGTGTTTGATGGGAAAATGTAGAAGAAGCTCTAATTATTATTGTCCATTATTTCCAGTCCAATTATGGCACCAATTGCCCCACCCATTAATAGCCCTAATGATGCCTTCAATGTGGCTCTGCCGCCCCTTCCTGTTACAGGGAATTGACTGGTTTTCGAACACAGAGGTGCTGTTATATCATCATCCAAACACCATTACCAACACTGCCTTTCACTGCCAAGGCAGGAGGAGACAAACTGCCTGATATTAGCGTCATAGAGTCATGGCGTTATACAGCACGGATAGAGGCCCTTCGGCCCATCGTGTCCGCGCCGCCCATCAAGCCCTGTCTAATCTAATCCCATATTCCAGCATTTGGTCCGTAGCCTTGTATGCTATGGCATTTCAAGTGCTCATCCAAATGCTTCTTGAATGTTGTGAGGGTTCCTGCCTCCACAACCCTTTCAGGCAGTGAGTTCCAGACTCCAACCACCCTCTGGGTGAAAAAGTTCTTTCTCAAATCCCTTCTAAACCTCCCGCCCTTTACCTTGAATCTGTGCCCCCTTGTTATATACCCCTCTACTAAGGGAAAACGCTCCTTAGTATCCATCCTATCTATGCCCCTCATAATTTTGTACACCTCAATCATGTCCCCCCTCAGCCTCCTCTACTACAAGAAAAACGAACCCAATCTGCCCAGTCTCTCTTCATAGCTGAAGCGCTCCAGCCCGGGTAACATTCTGGTGAATCTCCTCTGCACACTCTCCAAAACGATCACATCCTTCCTGTACTGTGGCGACCAGAACTGCACACAGTATTCCAGCTGTGGCCTAACCAGTGTTTTATACAGCTCCATCATAACCTCTTTGCTCTTATATTCTATGCCTCGGCTAATGAATGCAAGTATTCCATATGCCTTTTTTACCACCTTATCCACCTGTTCCGCCGCCTTCAGGGATCTGTGTACTTGCACACCAAGATCCCTCTGACCCTCCGTCTTGCCTCGGGTCTCACCATTCATTGTGTATTCCTTTGCTTTGTTAGTCCCTCCAAAGTGCATCACCTCGCACTTTTCCGGATTAAATTCCATTTGCCACTGTTCCGCCCATCTGACCAACCCATTTATATCGTCCTGCAGACTGACGCTACCCTCCTCGCTATGTAGCACCCTACCAATTTTTGTATCATCCGCGAACTTACTGATCATACCGTTTACATTCATAACCAAGTCGTTAATGTAGACCACAAACAGCAAGGTACCCCACTGGCCACAGGCTTCCAGTCACAAAAACAACCTTCGACTATCACCCTCTGCCTTGTGCCACTGAGCCAGTTTTGTATCCAATGTGCCAAGGCACCCTGGATTCCATGGGCTCTTACCTTCTTGACCAGTCTCCTGTGTAGGACTTTATCGAAGGCCTTACTGAAATCTATGTATACCACATTCACTGCGTTACCCTCCTCCACACACCGAGTCAACCCCGTCAAAAAATTCAATCAAATTAGTCAGATATGATCTTCCCTTGACAAAGCCATGTTGGCTAACCCTGATTAATCCTTGCCTCTCCAAGTGGAGACTAATTTTGTCACTCAGAATTTTTTCCAATAATTTTCCTACCACTGATGTTACGCTCACTTGCCTGTAGTTCCCCGAATTTTCCCTACTCCCTTTCTTGAATAATGGTACTAGTTTAGCGGTTCTCCAGTCCTCTGGCACATTCTCTGTCATGATGCGGAGATGCCGGTGTTGGACTGGGGTGGACAAAATTTGAGAGGTCGCACAACACCAGGTTATAGTCCAACAGTTTTATTTGAAATCACAAGCTTTCGGATCTTACGTGGCCCCTTCCTCAAATTCACCTGAGGAAGGGGCCACGTAAGCTCCGAAAGCTTGTGATTTCAAATAAAACTGTTGAACTATAACCTGGTGTTGTGCGACCTCTCAAACATTCTCTGTGGCCAGAGACGTTCTGAATATATATGTTAGAGACCCCGCAATCTCCTCCTTTGCCTCACACAGCAGCCTGGGATACATTTCGTCCGGACCTGGGGAATTATCCATTTTCAGACCTGCTAAAACCGCCAATACCTCCTCCCTATCGATGTTAAAATGTTCGAGTATATCACAGTCCCCCTGCCCTAATTTTATGTCTGCATCGCCCTTCTCCATAGTGAAAACAGATGCAAAAAATTCATTTAGAACCCCACCTACATCTTTCGGCTCCACACACAGATTGCCACTTTTGTCCCGAATGGGCCCTATTTTTTTCCCTAGTTATCCTCATACCCTTAATATACTGATAAAACATCTTAGGATTTTTCTTTATTTTGCTCGCCAGTGTTATTTCATGGCCCCTCTTTGATCTCCTAATTTCTTTTTTTAAGTATCCCCCTGCACTTTTTGTACTCCTCTTGGGCTTCCTCCATCTTTGGCATTTTGTATCTGCCAAAAGCCCTCCTTTTTTTCCTGATCCATTCTCGTATATCCCCTGACATCCAAGGTTCCCTGGGGTTTTTTGAACCACCCTTGACCTTTACGGGAACATGCTGCCATTGTATGATCTCAATCTCCCTTCTGAAAGAATCCCATTGCTCCGATGCGGATTTTCCAACAAGCAGCTGATCCCAGTCCATTTTGGCCAGATCCTGCCTTATCCTATTAAAATCGGCCTTACCCCAATTTAGAACCTTTATTTCCAACCCCATCCCTGTCCTTTTCCATGACCACCTTAAATCTCACCGTATTATGGTCACTGTCACCAAAGTCCTCACCTACTAGCATTTCTTCCACTTGGCCGGCCACATTCCCTACAATTAGGTCCAGTACCGCCCCCTCTATGTAGGACTTTCTACATGCTGGCTCAAAAAACTCTCCTGGATGCACTTAAAGAATTTTGAACACTCTAAACCTTTCACACTCTGACTATCCCAGTTAATATTGGGGAAGTTGAAATCCCCCATTATTATTACCCTATTATTTGCACATTTCTCTGAGATTTGCCTATGTATCTGTTCCTCTATCTCCCCCTGAATGTTTGGTGGCCTATAGTACGCTCCCAGCAAAGTGCTTGCCCCCTTTTAGTTTTTAAGCTCCACCCATATAGCCTCAATGGAGGAACCTGCTAATATATCATTCCTCCTTATGGCAGTAATTGATTCCTTAATTAATATTGCGACACACCCTTCTCTTTTACCTCCCCCTCTGTCTCGCCTGAAGATTCTGTACCCCGGAATATTGAGCTGCCAGTCTTGCCCCTCCCTCAACCATGTCTCCGTGATAGCAACAATATCATACTCTCGTGTGTTTATCAACCCCTTCAGTTTATCCACCTTATTCGCTAGACTCCTTGCATTAAAATAGATGCCTTCCAGCCTTGCTCTTACATGTTTGCCCTGTTTTCCAAGCTGACTTGTTTTTTTCTCTATATTTGACTGTACATCACCCCCTATTGTAGCTCCACTCTGTATCCCATCCCCCTGCCAAGTTAGTTTAAGCCTCCCCGCAAGTATATTTGTCCCGCTGTGGTTCAGGTGCAAACCGTCCGACTTGTACAAGTCCCACCTTCCCCAGAAGCAGGCCCAGTGATCCAGGAAACTAAAACCCTCCCTCCTGCACCAACTCTTTAGCCAGGCATTCATCTGTTCTATCCTCCTATGACAACACGGTGGCATAGTGGTTAGCACTGGTGCCTCACAGCGCCAGGGACCCGGGTTCGAATCTGACCTCGGGTGACTGTCTGTGTGGAGTTTGCACATTCTCCCCGTGTCTGCGTGGGTTTCCTCCGGGTGCTCCGGTTTCCTCCCACAGTCCAAAAATGTGCGGGTTAGGTTGATTTGGCTATGATAAATTGACCCTTAGTGTTAGGGGGGGATTAAATATGTGGGGTTATGGGGATAGGATGGGATATGTTAGGGGGAATTAAATACGTGGGGTTACGGGGGTAGGGTGGGATATATGTAAACATAGAAACATAGAACAGTACAGCACAGTACAGGCCCTTCGGCCCTCGATGTTGCGCCGAGCATTGTCCGAGACCAAGATCAAGCTATCCCACTCCCTATCACTCTGGTGTGCTCCATGTGCTTATCCAATAACCGCTTGAAAGTTCCTAAAGTGTCCGACTCCACTATCACAGCAGGCAGTCCATTCCACACCCCAACCACTCTCTGAGTAAAGAATCTACCTCGGACTTCCCTTCTATATCTCCCCCCATGCACCTTATAGTTATGCCCCCTTGTAACAGCTGCCTCCACCCGAGGAAATAGTCTCTGAACATCCACTCTATCTATCCCCCTCATCATCTTATAAACCTCTATTAAGTCGCCTCTCATCCTCCTCCGCTCTAAAGAGAAAAGCCCCAACTCCCTCAATCTTTCCTCATAAGACCTCCCCCCCAAACCAGGCAGCATCCTAGTAAATGGGCAACACGGTGGCATAGTGGTTAGCACTGGTACCTCACAGCGCCAGGGACCCGGGTTCGAATCCAGCCTCGGGTGACTGTCTGTGTGGAGTTTGCACATTCTCCCCGTGTCTGCGTGGGTTTCCTCCGGGTGCTCCGGTTTCCTCCCACAGTCCAAAAATGTGCGGGTTAGGTTGATTTGGCTGTGATAAATTGACCCTTAGTGTTAGGGGGGGATTAAATATATGGGGATAGGATGGGATATGTTAAGGGGAATTAAATACGTGGGGTTACGGGGGTAGGGTGGGATATGTGTACTGTGGGGATTAAAGCAGGGACAGGGTACTGGATTTGGATGATCAGCCATGATCGTATTGAATGGTGGAGCAGGCTCGACGGGCCGAATGGCCTACTCCTGCTCCTAGATTCTATGTTTCTATGTTTCTATGTTTCTAAATCTCCTTTGCACTCTTTCCAATGCTTCCACGTCCTTCCTATAGTGAGGTGACCAGAACTGCACACAATATTCCAAATGTGGTCTCACCAAGGTCCTGTACAGTTGCAGCATAACCTCACGGTTCTTAAACTCAAACCCTCTGTTAATAAACGCCAACACATCATAGGCCTTCTTTACTGCTCTATCCACTTGAGTGGCAACCTTCAGAGATCTGTGGATATGAACCCCCAGATCCCTCTGTTCCTCCACGTTCCTCAAAACCCTGCCGTTGACCCTGTAATCCTTATTCAAATTTGCCCTACCAAAATGAATCACCTCGCACTTATCAGGGTTAAATTCCATCTGCCATTTTTTTGGCCCAGCTCTGCATCCTATCAATGTCTCTTTGCAGCCTACAACAGCCCTCCACCTCATCCACTACTCCACCAATCTTGGTGTCATCAGCAAATTTACTGATTCACCCTTCAGTCCCCTCCTCCAAGTCATTGATAAAAATGACAAACAGCAGAGGACCCAGCACCGACCCCTGTGGCACACCGCTGGTAACTGGTCTCCAGTCCGAAAATGTTCCATCCACCACCACCCTCTGCCTTCTATGAGATAGCCAGTTACTTATCCAATCGGCCAAATTTCCCTCTATCCCACAACTCCTTACTTTCTTCATGAGCCGACCATGGGGAACCTTATCAAACGCCTTTCTGAAATCCATGTATACGACATCAACTGCTCTACCTTCATCTACACACTTAGTTACCTCCTCAAAGAATTCAATCAAATTTGTTAGGCAAGACTTACCCTTCACGAATCCGTGTTGACTATCCCTGATTAAGTTGCCCCTTTCCAAATGGTCATAAATCATATCCCTCAGGACCTTTTCCATTATCTTACCAACCACCGAAGTAAGACTAACCGGCCTATAATTACCAGGGTCATTCCTATTTCCTTTCTTGAAGAGAGGAACAATATTCCCCACTCTCCAGTCCTCTCGCACCATCCCCGTGGACAGTGAGGACCCAAAGATCAAAGCCAAAGGCTCTGCAATCTCCTCCCTTGCCTCCCAAAAAATCCTAGGATATATCCCATCTGGCCCAGGTGTCTTATCGACCCTCAGGTTCTTCAAAATTGCTAAAACATCTTCCCTCAGAACATCTACCACCTCCAGCCTATCCACCTTTATCACACTCCCATCCTCAAGAACATGGCCCCTCTCCTCGGTGAACACTGACGAAAAGTGTTCATTCATCACCTCTCCTATCTCTTCTGACTCTATGCACAAGTTCCCACTACTGTCCTTGACCGGCCCTACCCTCACACTGGTCATTCTTTTATTTCTCACATAAGAGTAAAAAGCCTTGGGGTTTTTCTTGATCCGACCCGCCAAGGACTTCTCATGCCCCCTCCTAGCTTTCCTACGCTCTTTTTTTAGCTCATTCCTTGCTACCTTGTACCCCTCAATCGACCCAACTTAACCTTGTTTTTCCATCCTTACATACGCTTCCTTTTTCCTCTTGACTAGACATTGAACCTCTTTTGTGAACCATGGTTCTCTCACTCGGCCATTTCCTCCCTGCCTGACAGGGACATACCTATCAAGGACACGCAGTAATTGCTCCATGAAAAAGCTCCACTTTTCGTTTGTGCCTTTCCCTGATAGTTTCTGTTCCCATCTTATGCTCCCTAATTCTTGCCTAATCGCATCATAATTACCCCTCCCCCAATTATAAACCCTGCCCTGCCGTATGGCCCTATCCCTCTCCATTGCAATAGTGAAAGTTACCGAATTGTGGTCACTATCTCCAAAGTGCTCTCCCACACACAAATCAAACACTTGGCCCGGTTCATTACCCAGTACCAAATCCAATGTGGCCCCACCTCTTGTCGGCCTATCCACATATTGTGTCAGGAAGCCCTCCTGCACACACTGTGCAAAAACTATCCCATCCGAACTGTTTGACCTATAAAGGTTCCAATCAATATTTGGAAAGTTGAAGTCACCCATGACAACTACTCTGTGACCTCCACACCTATTCATAATCTGCTTTGCAATTTCTTCCTCCACATCTCTGTTACTATTTGGGGGCCTGTAGAAAACTCCTAACAACTTGACCGCTCCTTTCCTGTTTCTAACTTCAGCCCATATTACCTCAGACGGCAGATCCCCCTCGAACTGCCTTTCTGCTGCTGTTAAACTATGCTTGATTAACAATGCTACTCTTCCACCTTTCTTACCAACTTCACTACTCTTACTGAAACATCTATACCCCGGAACTTCCAACAACCATTCCTGTCCCTGTTCTAACCATGTCTCCGTAATGGCCACCACATCGTAGTCCCAAGTACCAATCCACGCTCCAAGTTCTCCTACCTTATTCCGGATGCTCCTTGCATTGAAGTAGACACACTTCAAGCCATCTTCCTGTCTGCCGGTACATTTCTGCGACCTTGATACCCTCCTCAGTACCTCCCTACACTCACCACTGGCTCCTGGACTACAGCCCTTTTTCCCATCCCCCTGACAAATTAGTTTAAACTCCCCCGAAGAGCCGTAGCAAATTTCCCTCCCAGGATATTGGTGCCCCTCTGGTTCAGGTGCAAACCGTCCTGTTTGTACAGGTCCCACCTTCCCCAGAATGTGCTCCAATTATCCACATAACTGAAACCCTCCCCCCTACACAATCCCTGCAGCCACGTGTTTATCTGCACTCTCTCCCTGTTCCTCAACTCGCTTGCACGTGGCACCGGCAACAAACCAGAAATTACAACATGGTTTGTACTGGCTCTCAGCTTCCAACCTTGCTCCCTAAATTCCTGTTTTAAATCCCCGTCCCTTCTCTTACCTATGTCGTTGGTAGCGATGTGTACCACGACTTGTGATTGTTCCCCCTCCCCCTTGTGGATTCTGAAAACACGGTCCGAGACGTCACTGACCCTGGCACCCGGGAGGCAACATACCATCGTGAGTCTCTTTTGCTGCCACAGAACCTCCTATCTGTCCCTCTGACTATTGAGTCCCCAATAAATATTGCTCTCCTGCTCTCCCCCCTTCCCTTCTGAGCCACAGGGACGGACCCAGCGCCGGAGATCCGGTCACCGTGGCTTACCACTGGTAAGTCGTCCCCCTCAACAGTATTCAAAGCGGTATACCTGTTACTGAGGGGAACGACCACAGAGGATCCCTGCACTGACTGCTTCCTCCTTGCCCATCTCACCGTCACCCATCTATCTTCATGCTTTGGAGTAATTACATCCCTGAAGCTTCTATCTATGACCTCCTCTGCCTCCCGAATGATCCGAAGTTCATCCAGCTCCAGCTCCAGTTCCATAACACGGTTTTCGAGGAGCTGGAGATGGGTGCACTTCCCACAGGTGTAATCAGCAGGGACACCTACGGCGTCCCTCACCTCAAACATTCTGCAGGAGGAACATTTCACTGCCTCCCCTGCCACCCCTCCAGCTAACTTGCGGATTAAACTAGAACAAAAAAAGCTTACCTGATATTCACTCACCCCCTTTAGGTTAGAGGAGATGGAAGGGTAGGGGACACTACAAGTGTAGTGTCTCGGGTTTAGGAACCGCCCAACTTATATATAGGTAAAAATTAATCACCTACCCAGCAACCACTGCGTCCCGCACTTTAAAAGCCTCTGTGGGGCTACCTGTTCGCCGCCGTCTCTTTTATGGCCTCCGCCTCGCGTAAACCCGGGCATGGACTGGTTGTGCCGAATGCTCTGTGTCTGTGCTCTGTGTGATCCTGGAGTGCAGCATAAACCCGGGCATGGACTAGTTGGGCCGAATGCTCTGTGTCTGTGCTCTGTGTGATCCTGGAGTGCAGCATAAACCCGGGCATGGACTAGTTGGGCCGAATGCTCTGTGTCTGTGTTGTGTGTGTGATCCTGGAGTGCAGCATAAACCCGGGCATGGACTGGTTGGGCCGAATGCTCTGTGTCTGTGTTGTGTGTGTGATCCTGGAGTGCAGCATAAACCCGGGCATGGACTGGTTGGGCCGAATGCTCTGTGTTGTGTGTGATCCTGGAGTGCAGCATAAACCCGGGCATGGACTGGTTGGGCCGAATGCTGTGTGTCTGTGCTGTGTCTGTGATCCTGGAGTGCAGCATAAACCCGGGCATGGACTGGTTGGGCCGAATGATCTGTGTCTATGTTGTGTGTGATCCTGGAGTGCAGCATAAACCCGGGCATGGACTGGTTGGGCCGAATGATCTGTGTCTGTTGTGTTATCCTGGAGTGCAGCATAAACCCGGGCATGGACTGGTTGGGCCGAATGCTCTGTGTCTGTGCTCTGTGTGATCCTGGAGTGCAGCATAAACCCGGGCATGGACTGGTTGGGCCGAATGCTCTGTGTTGTGTATGATCCTGGAGTGCAGCATAAACCCGGGCATGGACTGGTTGGGCCGAATGCTCTGTGTTGTGTGTGATCCTGGTGTGCAGCATAAACCCGGGCATGGACTGGTTGGACCGAACGCTCTGTGTCTGTGTTGTGTATGATCCTGGAGTGCAGCATAAACCCGGGCATGGACTGGTTGGGCCGAATGCTCTGTGTCTGTGTTGTGTGTGATCCTGGAGTGCAGCATAAACCCGGGCATGGACTGGTTGGGCCGAACGCTCTGTGTCTGTGTTGTGTATGATCCTGGAGTGCAGCATAAACCCGGGCATGGACTGGTTGGGCCGAATGCTCTGTGTCTGTGTTGTGTATGATCCTGGAGTGCAGCATAAACCCGGGCATGGACTGGTTGGGCCGAATGCTCTGTGTGTGATCTAGATAAGGGAACTAAATGTAATATCTCCAAGTTTGCAGATGACAGAAAGCTAGGTGGGCGTGTTTGCTGCGAGGAGGATACCGAGAAACTCCAGGATGATTTGGACAGGTTGGGTGAGTGGGCAGAAGCGTGGCAGATGCAATATAACGTGGATAAATGCGAGGTTATCCACTTTGGTGTCAAAAACAGAAAGGCAGACTATTATCTGAATGGCAATAGATTGGGAGAAGGGGAAGTGCAACGAGACCTGGGTGTACTTGTGCACCAGTCGCTGAAGGTAAGCATGCAGGTGCAGCAGGCGGTGAAGAAGGCAAATGGTATGTTGGCCTTCATAGCGAAAGGGTTTGAGTATAGGAACATGGATGTCCTGCTTCAGTTGTACAGGGCCTTGGTGAGACCACACCTTGAGTATTGTGTGCAGTTTCGGTTGCCTTATCTGAGGAAGGATGTTCTTGCCATGGAAGGAGTTCAGCGAAGATTCACAAGGCTGATATCTGGGATGGCAGGAATGACATATGAGGAGAGATTGTGTCGATTGGGCTTATACTCGCTGGAGTATAGAAGAATGAGAGGGGTTTTCATCGAAACATATAAAATTCAGACAGGTCTGGACAAACTAGATGCAGGAAGAATGTTCCCGATGGTCGGGGAATCCAGAACCAGGGGTCATAATCTAAGGATAAGGGGTAAGCCATTTAGGACACAAATGAGGAGGAATTTCTTCACCCAGAGAGTGGTGAACCTGTGGAATTCTTTACCACAGAAGGTAGTTGAGGCCAAGTCATTAAATATATTCAAGAATGAGCTAGATATATTTCTTAAAGGTAAAGGTATCAAGGGATATGGGGAGAAGGCAGGTACAGGGGACTGAGTTTGGAAGATCAGCCATGATCTCATCGACTGGTGGAGTAGGCTCGATAGGCCGAATGGCCGACCCCTGCTTCTATCTTCTATGTCTATCTCGGTTCCAAATGTGGGCATGGTCTGTTTGGGCCCAATGCTCTTTGTCTGTGTTGTGTGTGAACCTGGAGTGCAGCATATACACGGGGATGGACTGGTTGGACCGAATGCTCTGTGTCTGTGTTGTGTGATCCTGGAGTGCAGCATATACCCGGGCATGGTCTGTTTGGGCCGAATGCTCTGTGACTGTGTTGTGTGTGATCCTGGAGTGCAGCATAAACCCGGGCATGGAATGGTTGGGCCGAATGCTATGTGTCTGTGCTCTGTGTGATCCTGGAGTGCAGCATAAACCCGGGCATGGAATGGTTGGGCCGAATGCTCTGTGTCTGTGTTGTGTGTGATCCTGGAGTGCAGCATAAACCCGGGCATGGAATGGTTGGGCCGAATGCTCTGTGACTGTGTTGTGTGTGATCCTGGAGTGCAGCATAAACCCAGGCATGGACTGGTTAGGCCGAATGCTCTGTGTCTGTGTTGTGTGTGATCCTGGAGTGCAGCATAAACCCGGGCATGGACTGGTTGGGCCGAATGCTCTGTGTTGTGTGCGATCCTGGAGTGCAGCATAAACCCGGGCATGAACTAGTTGGGCCGAATGCTCTGTGTCTGTGCACTGTGTGATCCTGGAGTGCAGCATAAACCCGCGCATCGACTGGTTGGACTGAATGCTCTGTCTGTGTTGTGTGTGATCCTGGAGTGCAGCATAAACGCGGGCATGGACTGGTTGGACTGAATGCTCTGTCTGTGCTCTGTGTGATCCTGGAGTGCAGCATAAACCCGGGCATGGACTAGTTGGGCCGAATGCTCTGTGCTCTGTGTGATCCTGGAGTGCAGCATAAACCCGGGCATGGACTGGTTGGGCCGAATGCTCTGTGTCTGTGTTGTGTGTGATCCTGGAGTGCAGCATATTCCTGGGCATGGACTGGTTGGGCCGAATGCTCTGTGTCTGTGTTGTGTGATCCTGGAGTGCAGCATATTCCTGGGCATGGACTGGTTGGACCGAACGCTCTTTGTGTGATCTAGATAAGGGAATTAAATGTAATATCTCCAAGTTTGCAGATGACCCAAAGCTGGGTGGGCGTGTGTGCAGTGAGGAGGATACCGAGAAACTCCAGGATGATTTGGACAGGTTGGGTGATTGGGCAGAAGCGTGGCAGATGCAATATAACGTGGATAAAGCGAGGTTATCCACTTTGGTGTCAAACAGAGAAAGGCAATAGATTGGGAGAAAGGGAAGTGCAACGAGACCTGGGTGTCCTTGTGCACCAGTCGCTGCAGGAAAGCATGCAGGTGCAGCAGGCGGTGAAGAAGGCAAATAGTATGTTGGCCTTCGTCACGAAAGGGATCGAGTATAGGAACAGGGATGTCCTGCTGCAGTTGTACAGGGCCTTGGTGAGACCACACCTTGAGCATTGCATGCAGTTTTGGTGGCCTTATGTGAGGAAGGATGTTCTTGCCATGGAAGGAGTTCAGCGAAGATTCACAAGGCTGATACCTGGGATGGCAGTAATGACATATGAGGAGAGATTGGGTCGATTGGGCTTATACTTGTTGGAGTTTAGAGGAATGAGAGGGGATCTCATCGAAACATATAAAATTCTGACAGGTCTGGACAAACTAGATGCAGGTAGAATTTTCCCGATGGTCGGAGAGCCCAGAACCAGGGGTCATAATCTAAGGATAAGGGGTAAGCCATTTAGGACAGAAATGAGGAAGAATTTCTTCACCCAGAGAGTGGTGAAGCTTTGAAATTCTCTACCACAGAAGGTAGTTGAGGCCGAGTCATTAAATATATTCAAGGTTGAGTTAGATATATTTCTTAAAGCTAAAGGTATCAAGGGATATGGGGTGAAGGCAGGTACAGGGTACTGAGTTTGGATGATAAGCCATGATCTCATCGAATGGCGGAGCAGGCTCGAGGGGCCGAATGGCCTACTCCTGCTCCTACCTTCTATGTCTATGTTGGTTCTAAATGTGGGCATGGACTGGTTGGGCCGAATGCTCTGTGTCTGATCCTGGAGTGCAGCAGAAACCCGGGCATGGACTGGTTGGACCGAATGCTCTGTGTCTGTTGTGTGTGATCGTGGAGTGCAGCATAAACCCGGGCACAGACTGGTTGGGCCGAATGCTCTGTCTCTGTGCTCTGCGTGATCCTGGAGTGCAGCATAAACCGGGGCATGGACTGGTTGGGCCGAATGCTCTGTGTTGTGTGTGATCCTGGAGTGCAGCATAAACCCGGGCAAGGACTGGTTGGACCGAATGCTCTGTGTCTGTGCTCTGCGTGATCCTGGAGTGCAGCATAAACCCGGGCATGGACTGGTTGGGCCGAATGCTCTGTGTTGTGTGATCCTGGAGTGCAGCATAAACCGGGGCATGGACTGGTTGGGCCGAATGCTCTGTGTCTGTGTTGTGTGATCCTGGAGTGCAGCATAAACCGGGGCATGGACTGGTTGGGCCGAATGCTCTGTGTCTGTGCTCTGTGTGATCCTGGAGTGCAGCATAAACCCGCCATGGACTGGTTGGGCCGAATGCTCTGTGTCTGTGTTGTGTGTGATCCTGGAGTGCCGCATAAACCCGGGCATGGACTGGTTGGACCGAACGCTCTGTGTCTGTGCTCTGTGTGTGATCCTGGAGTGCAGCACAAACCCGGGCATGGTCTGGTTGGACCGAATGCTCTGTGTCTGTGTTGTGTGATCCTGGAGAGCAGCATAAACCCGGTCAAGGAGTGTTTGGGCCGAATGCTCTTTGTGTGATCCAGATAAGGGAACTAAATGTAATATCTCCAAGTTTGCAGATGACAGAAAGCTAGGTGGGCGTGTGTGCTGCGAGGAGGATACTGAGAAACTCCAGGATGATTTGGACAGGTTGGGTGATTGGGCAGAAGCGTGGCAGATGCAATATAACGTGGATAAATGCGAGGTTATCCACTTTGGTGTCAAAAACAGAAAGGCAGACTATTATCTGAATGGCAATAGATTTGGAGAAAGGGAAGTGTAACGAGACCTGGGTGTCCTTGTGCACCACTCGCTGAAGGTAAGCATGCAGGTGCAGCAGGCGCTGAAGAAGGCAAATGGTATGTTGGCCTTCATAGCGAAAGGGTTTGAGTATAGGAAAAGGGATGTCCTGCTGCAGTTGTACAGGGCCTTGGTGAGACCACACCTTGAGTACTGTGTGCAGTTTTGGTCGCCTTACCTGCGGAAGGATGTTCTTGCCATGGAAGGAGTTCAGCGAAGATTCACAAGGCTGATACATGGGATGGAAGGAATGACTTATGAGGAGAGATTGGGTCGATTGGGCTTATACTCGCTGGAGTATAGAAGAATGAGAGGGGATTTCATCGAAACATATAAAATTCTGACAGGTCTGGACAAACTAGATGCAGGAAGAATGTTCCCGATGGTCGGAGAGCCCAGAACCAGGGGTCATAATCTAAGGATAAGGGGTAAGCCATTTAGGACAGAAATGACGAGGAATTTCTTCACCCAGAGAGTGGTGAAACTTTGAAATTCTCTACCACAGAAGGTAGTTGAGGCCGAGTCATTAAATATATTCAAGGTTGAGTTAGATATATTTCTTAAAGCTAAATGTATCAAGGGATATGGGGAGAAGGCAGGTACAGGGTACTGAGTTTAGATGATAAGCCATGATCTCATCGAATGGCGGAGCAGGCTCGAGGGGCCGAATGGCCTACTCCTGCTCCTATCTTCTATGTCGATGTATTTTCTAAACCCGGGCATGGACTGGTTGGGCCGAATGCTCTGTGTTGTGTGTGATCCTGGAGTGCAGCATTAACCCGGGCATGGACTGGTTGGGCCGAATGCTCTGAGTTGTGTGTGATCCTGGAGTGCAGCATAAACCCGGGCATGGACTGGTTGGACCGAATGCTCTGTGTCTGTGCTCTCTGATCCTGGAGTGCAGCATAAACCCGGGCATGGACTGGTTGGGCCGAATGTTCTGTGTCTGTGCTCTCTGATCCCTGAGTGCAGCATAAACCCGGGCATGGACTGGTTGGGCCGAATGCTCTGTGTCTGTGCTCTGTGTGATCCTGGAGTGTAGCATAAACCCGGGCATGGACTGGTTGGGCCGAATGCTCTGTGTTGTGTGATCCTGGAGTGCAGCATAAACCCGGGCATGGACTGGTTGGACCGAATGCTCTGTGTCTGTGCTCTGTGTGATCCTGGAGTGCAGCATAAACCCGGGCATGGACTGGTTGGACCGAATGCTCTGTGTCTGTGCTGTGTGTGATCCTGGAGTGCAGCATAAACCCGGGCATGGACTGGTTGGGCCGAATGCTCTGTGTCTGTGTTGTGTGTGATTCTGGAGTGCAGCATAAACCCGGGCATGGACTGGTTGGACCGAATGCTCTGTGTCTGTGCTCTGTGTGATCCTGGAGTGCAGCATAAACCCGGGCATGGACTGGTTGGGCCGAATGCTCTGTGTCTGTGCTCTGTGTGATCCTGGAGTGCAGCATAAACCCGGGCATGGACTGGTTGGGCCGATTGCTCTGTGTCTGTGTTGTGTGTGTGATCCTGGAATGCAGCTTAAACCCGGGCATGGACTGGTTGGACCGAATGCTCTGTGTCTGTGTTGTGTGTGATCCTGGAGTGCAGCATATTCCTGGGCATGGACTGGTTGGGCCGAATGCTCTGTGCCAGTGTTGTGTGTGATCCTGGAGTGCAGCATAAACCCGGGCAAGGAGTGGTTGGGCCGAATGCTCTGTGTGTGATCTAGATAAGGGAATTAAATGTAATATCTCCAAGTTTGCAGATGACACAAAGCTGGGTGGGAGTGTGTGCTGCGAGGAGTATACCGAGAAATTCCAGGTTACGTTGGACAGGTTGGGTGAGTGGGCAGAAGCGTGGCAGATGCAATATAACATGGATAAAGCGAGGTTATCCACTTTGGTGTCAAAAACAGAAAGGCAATAGATTAGGAGAAGGAGAAGTGCAACGAGACCTGGGTGTCCTTGTGCACCAGTCGCTGAAGGTCAGCATGCAAGTGCAGCAGGCGGTGAAGAAGGCAAATAGCATGTTGGCCTTAATAGGGAAAGGGTTTGAGTACAGGAACAAGGATGTCTTGCTGCAGTTGCACAGGGCCTTGTTGGGACCTCACCTTGAGTATTGTGTGCAGTGTTGGTCGCCTTATCTGAGGAAGGATGTTCTTGCCATGGAAGGAGTTCAGCGAAGATTCACAAGGCTGATACCTGGGATGGCAGGACTGACATATGAGGAGAGATTGGGTCGATTGGGCATATACTCGCTGGAGTATAGAAGAATGAGAGGGGATTTCATCGAAACATATAAAATTCTGACAGGTCTGGACAAACTAGATGCAGGAAGAATGTTCCCGATGGTCGGAGAATCCAGAACCAGGGGTCATAATCTGAGGATAAGTGGTAAGCCATTTAGAACAGAAATGAGGCGGAATTTCTTCACCCAGAGAATGGTGAACCTGTGGAATTCTCTATCACAGAAGGTAGTTGAGGCCGAGTCATTAAATATATTCAAGGTTGAGTTAGATATATTTCTTGAAGCTAAAGGGATCAAGGGATATGGGGAGAAGGCAGGTACAGGGTACTGAGTTTGGATGATCAGCCATGATCTCATCGAATGGCGGAGCAGACTCGAGGGGCCGAATGGCCTACTCCTGCTCCTATCTTCTATGTCTATGTCGGTTCTAAACCCGGGCATGGACTGGTTGGGCCGAATGCTCTGTGTTGTGTGTGATCCTGGAGTGCAGCATATACCTGGGCATGGACTGGTTGGGCCGAATGCTCTGTGTCTGTGTTGTGTGTGATCCTGGAGTGCAGCATAAAGCCGGGGATGGACTGGTTGTACCGAATGCTCTGTGTCTGTGTTGTGTGATCCTGGAGTGCAGCATAAACCCGGGCATGGACTGGTTGGGCCGAATGCTCTGTGTCTGTGCTCTGTGTGATCCTGGAGTGCAGCATAAACCCGGGCATGGACTGGTTGGGCCGAATGCTCTGTGTCTGTGTTGTGTGTGATCCTGGAGTGCAGCATAAACCCGGGCATGGACTGGTTGGGCCGAATGCTCTGTGTCTGTGCTCTCTGTGATCCTGGAGTGCAGCATGAACCCGGGCATGGACTGGTTGGACCGAATGCTCTGTGTCTGTGCTCTGTGTGATCCTGGAGTGCAGCATAAACCCGGGCATGGACTGGTTGGGACGAATGCTCTGTGTCTGTGCTCTGTGTGATCCTGGAGTGCAGCATAAACCCGGGCATGGACTGGTTGGGTCGATGCTCTGTGTCTGTTGTGTGTGTGTGATCCTGGAGTGTAGCATAAACCCGGGCATGGACTGGTTGGACCGAATGCTCTGTTTCTGTGCTCTGTGTGATCCTGGAGTGCATCATAAACCCGGGCATGGACTGGTTGGGCCGAATGCTCTGTGTCTGTGTTGTGTGTGATCCTGGAGTGCAGCATAAACCCGGGCATGGACTGGTTGGATCGAATGCTCTGTGTCTGTGCTCTGTGTGATCCTGGAGTGCAGCATAAACTCGGGCATGGACTGGTTGGACCGAATGCTCTGTGTTGTGTGTGTGATCCTGGAGTGCAGCATATTCCTGGGCATGGACTGGTTTGGTCGAATGCTCTGTGCCAGTGTTGTGTGTGATCCTGGAGTGCAGCATAAACCCGGGCAAGGAGTGGTTGGGCCGAATTCTCTGTGTGTGATCTAGATAAGGGAATTAAATGTAATATCTCCACGTTTGCAGATGACACAAAGCTGGGTGGGAGTGTGTGCTGCGAGGAGGATACCGAGAAACTCGAGGATGCTTTGGACAGGTTGGGTCAGTGGGCAGAAGCGTGGCAGATGCAATATAACATGGATAAAGCGAGGTTATCCACTTTGGTGTCAAAAACAGAAAGGCAATAGATTGGGAGAAGGAGAAATGCAACGAGACCTGGGTGTCCTTGTGCACCAGTCGCTGAAGGTAAGCATGCAAGTGCAGCAGGCGGTGAAGAAGGCAAATAGTATGTTGGCCTTAATAGGGAAAGGGATTGAGTACATAGAAACATAGACATAGAAACATAGAATCTAGGAGCAGGGGTAGGCCATTCGGCCCGTCGAGCCTGCTCCACCATTCAATACGATCATGGCTGATCATCCAAATCCAGTACCCTGTCCCTGCTTTAATCCCCACAGTACACATATCCCACCCTACCCCCGCAACCCCACGGATTTAATTCCCCCTAACATATCCCATCCCATCCCCCTAACCCCACATATTTAATCCCCCCCTAACACTAAGGGTCAATTTATCATGGCCAAATCAACCTAACCCGCACATTTTTGGACTGTGGGAGGAAACCGGAGCACCCGGAGGAAACCCACGCAGACACGGGGAGAATGTGCAAACTCCACACAGACAGTCACCCGAGGTCAGATTCGAACCCGGGTCCCTGGCGCTGTGAGGCACCAGTGCTAACCACTATGCCACCGTGTTGCCCAGGAACAAGTACAGGAACAAGGATGTCTTGCTGCAGTTGCACAGATCCTTGGTGGGACCACACCTTGAGTATTGTGTGCAGTGTTGGTCGCCTTATCTGAGGAAGGATGTTCTTGCCATGGAAGGAGTTCAGCGAAGATTCACAAGGCTGATACCTGGGATGGCAGGAATGATATATGAGGAGAGATTGGGTCGATTGGGCTTATACTCGCTGGAGTATAGAAGAATGAGAGGGGATTTCATCGAAACATATAAAATTCTGACAGGTCTGGACAAACTAGATGCAGGAAGAATGTTCCCGATGGTCGGAGAATCCAGAACCAGGGGTCATAATCTGAGGATAAGTGGTAAGCCATTTAGAACAGAAATGAGGAGGAATTTCTTCACCCAGAGAATGGTGAACCTGTGGATTTCTCTACCACAGAAGGTAGTTGAGGCCGAGTCATTAAATATATTCAAGGTTGAGTTAGATATATTTCTTGAAGCTAAAGGGATCAATGGATATGGGGAGAAGGCAGGTACAGGGTACTGAGTTTGGATGATCAGCCATGATCTCATCGAATGGCGGAGCAGGCTCGAGGGGCCGAATGGCCTACTCCTGCTCCTATCTTCTATGTCTATGTCGGTTCTAAATGTGGGCATAGACTGGTTGGGCCGAATGCTCTTTGTCTGTGCTCTGTGTGTGATCCTGGAGTGCAGCATAAACCCGGGCATGGACTGGTTGTGCCGAATGCTCTGTGTCTGTGTTGTGTGTGATCCTGGAGTGCAGCATAAACCCGGGCATGGACTGGTTGGGCCGAATGCTCTGTGTCTGTGCTCTGTGTGATCCTGGAGTGCAGCATAAACCCGGGCATGGACTGGTTGGGCCGAATGCTCTGTGTTGTCTGTGATCCTGGAGTGCAGCATAAACCTGGGCAAGGAGTGGTTGTGCCGAATGCTCTGTGTGTGATCTAGATAAGGGAACTAAATGTAATATCTCCAAGTTTGCAGATGACACAAAGCTGGTGGGCATGTGTGCTGCGAGGACGATACCGAGAAACTCCAGGATGATTTGGACAGGTTGGGTGAGTGGGAAGAAGCGTGGCAGATGCAATATAACGTGGATAAATGCGAGGTTTTCCGCTTTGGTGTCAAAAACAGAAAGGCAGACTATTATCTGAATGGCAATAGATTGGGAGAAGGGGAAGTGTAACGAGACATTGGTGTCCTTGTGCACCAGTCGCTGAAAGTAAGCATGCAGGTGCAGCAGGCGGTGAAGAAGGCAAATGGTATGTTGGCCTTCATAGCGAAAGGGTTTGAGTATAGGAACAGGGATGTCCTGCTGCAGTTGTGCTGGGCCTTGGTAAGACCACACCTTGAGTATTGTGTGCAGTTTTGGTCGCCTTAACTGAGGAAGGATGTTCTTGCCATGGAAGGAGATCAGCGAAGATTCACAAGGCTGATACTTGGGATGGCAGGAATGACATATGAGGAGAGATTGGGTCGATTGGGCTTATACTCGCTGGAGTATAGAAGAATAAGAGGGGATTTCATCGAAACATATAAAATTCTGACAGGTCTGGACAAACTCGATGCAGGAAGAATGTTCCCGATGGTCGGAGAGTCCAGTACCAGGAGTCATAATCGAAGGGTAAGGGGTAAGCCATTTAGGACAGAAATGAGGAGGAATTTCTTCACCCAGAGAGTGGGGAACCTGTGGAATTCTCTACCACAGAAGGTAGTTGAGGCCAGGTCATTAAGTATATTCCAGAATGAGTTAGATATATTTCTTAAAGCTAAAGGTATCAAGGGATATGGGGAGAAGGCAGGTACAGGGTACTGAGATTGGATGATCAGCCATGATCTCATCGAATGGCGGAGCAGGCTCGAGGGGCCGAATGGCCTACTCCTGCTCCTAACTTCTATGTTTATGTCGGTTTTAAACCCGGGCATGGACTGGTTGTGCCGAATGCTCTGTGTCTGCTCTGTGTGATCCTGGAGTGCAGCATAAACCCGGGCATGGACTGGTTGGGCCGAATACTCTGTGTCTGTGCTCTGTGTGTGTGATCCTGGAGTGCAGCATAAACCCGGGCATGGACTGGTTGGATCGAATGCTCTGTGTCTGTGTAGTGTGTGATCCTGGAGTGCAGCATAAACCCGGGCAAGGACTGGTTGGGCCGAATGCTCTGTGTCTGTGCTGTGTGTGATCCTGGAGTGCAGCATAAACCCGCCATGGACTGGTTGGACCGAATGCTCTGTATATGTGTTGTGTGTGGTCGTGGAGTGCAGCATAAACCCGAACATGGACTGGTTGGACCGAATGCTCTGTGTCTGTGTTGTGTGTGATCCTGGAGTGCAGCATAAACCCGGGCATGGAATGGTTGGGCCGAATGTTCTGTGTCTGTGTTGTGTGTGATCCTGGAGTGCAGCGTAAACCCGCCATGGACTGGTTGGACCCAATGCTCTGTGTCTGTGTTGTGTGTGATCCTGGAGTGCAGCATAAACCCGGGCATGGACTGGTTGGACCGAATGCTCTGTGTCTGTGCTCAGTGTGGTCGTGGAGTGCAGCATAAACCCGGGCATGGACTGGTTGGACCGAATGCTCTGTGTCTGTTTTGTGTGTGATCCTGGAGTGCAGCATAAACCCGGGCATGGACTGGTTGGGCCGAATGCTCTGTGTCTGTGTTCTGTGTGATCCTGGAGTGCAGCATATACCCGGGCATGGACTGGTTGGGCCGAATGCTCTGTGTCTGTGCTCTGTGTGATCCTGGAGTGTAGCATAAACCCGGGCATGGACTGGTTGGACCGAATGCTCTGTGTGTGATCCTGGAATGCAGCATAAACCCGGGCATGGACTGCCGAATGCTCTGTGTCTGTGCTCTGTGTGATCCTGGAGTGTAGCATAAACCCGGGCATGGACTGGTTGGACCGAATGCTCTGTGTGTGATCCTGGAATGCAGCATAAACCCGGGCATGGACTGGTTGGGCCGAATGCACTGTGCTCTGTGTGATCCTGGAGTGCAGCATAAACCCGGGCATGGACTGGTTGGGCCGAATGCTCTGTGTCTGTGTTGTGTGTGTGATCCTCGAGTGCAGCATAAACCCGGGCATGGACAGGTTGGACCGAATGCTCTGTGTCTGTTTTGTGTGTGATCCTGGAGTGCAGCATAAACCCGGGCATGGACTGGTTGGGCCGAATGCTCTGTGTGATGTCATCCTCAGTGTGATGTCATCCTCTGTGTGATGTCATCCTCTGTCACTGACATGAGCCGTGGGCGGGGCCTATGATGAGACACTCGCTGTGGACGGGGAGTTGAAGTCACCCTCGCGCTGAGGCAGTTTAACGGCAGCCCGGTTTCAAGTCAGCAGAGGGTGCTGTGAGTTTGGGTAAGTGGGAGTAGTTCTTTAATTGTTAGTTCTCTTTAAATCATTCTTGATAAGAGTACTTAAGCAGTTTAAGTGAAGGGGAAAAGTTAACTATTTGGGATTCTGTTGGTTTAGGAAGAGTAAAACAAGGTTACACTGCAGTAGCAGTAAATTGGCACAGCAGGCAGTGGAAACCAGTTTTCTAATCAATCAGCAGGGGACAAAGTCAGAGGGCGGGGCCAATTCATTGGTACCCATATATAGGTGGAGCTGTTGCTAAACCCGAGACACTACACCAGTAGTGTTTCCCACCTCCTCTAACCTTTAGGGGTAGAGGGAATTTAAAAGGTAGGTTCGATTTATATTTTGTTCTCAGGGACTTAACTTAATAAAGTAATATAAGGGTTAAGTCATGGCAGGAACTCTCGGAGCCGTGTCGTGCTCCTCCTGTGCTATGTGGGAAATCAGGGACACTTCCAGTGTCCCTGACAACTATGTGTGCAGGAAGTGCGTCCAGCTGCAGCTCCTGACAGACCGCATGGCGGCACTGGAGCTGCGGATGGACTCACTCTGGAGCATCCACGATGCCGAGAACTTTGTGGATTGCTCATTTAGTGAGTTGAACACACCGCGGGTAAAGGCTAGGTCAGACAGTAAATGGGTGACCAAGAGGCAGGGCAATATCAGGAAGGTAGTGCAGGAGTCCCCTGCGGTCGTCTCCCTCCAAAACAGATATACCGTTTTGGATACTGTTGGGGGAAATGACCTACCAGGGGAAGGCACCAGCAGCCAGGTTCATGGCACCATGGCTGGCTCTGCTGCACAGCAGGGCGGGAAAAAGAGTGGTAGAGCTATAGTGATAGGGGACTCAATTGTAAGGGGAATAGACAGGAGTTTCTGTGGCCGCAACCGAGATTCCAGGATGGTATGTTGCCTCCCTGGTGCAAGGGTCAAGGATGTCTCGGAGCGGCTGCAGAACATTCTGGAAAGGGAGGGTGAAGAGCCAGCTGTCGTGGCGCATGTAGGTACCAACGATATAGGTAAAAAGCGGGAAGAGGTCCTACAAGCAGAATTTAGGGAGCTAGGAGCTAAATTGAAAAGTAGGACCTCAAAGGTAGTAATCTCTGGGTTGCTACCAGTGCCACGTGCTAATCAGAGTAGCATGAACAGGAAAGCGAGATTAAATTCGTGGCTTGAGCAGTGGTGCAGGAGGGAGGGATTCAAATACCTGAGGCATTGGAACCAGTTCTGGGGGAAGTGGGACCTGTACAAAAGGGACGGTCTGCACTTGGGCAGGACTGGAACCGATGTCCTCGGGGTAATATTTGCTAAGGCAGTTCGGGAGGATTTAAACTAATATGGCAGCGGAATGGGAACCTATGTAGTGAAACAGGGGGAAGTAATATGCAGTCAGAAACAAATGTTAGAAGGGTGAGAAACAATAAGGGAAATCCGAGTAAACAAAGGCAAGAAACACAAAGGGCCATACTAAATCATAAGTCTAAAAGGACAAAGGGTGTTAATAAAACAAGCCTAAAGGCTCTGTGTCTTAATGCAAGGAGTATCCGTAATAAGGTGGATGAATTGACTGTGCAAATTGATGTTAACGGATATGATGTGATTGGGATTACAGAGACGTGGCTCCAGAACAATCAAGGCTGGGAACTGAATATCCAGGGGTATTCAACATTCAGGAAGGATAGAATAAAAGGAAAAGGGGGTGGGGTAGCATTGCTGGTTAAAAAGGAGATTAATGCAATAGCTAGGAAGGACATTAGCTTGGAGGATGTGGAATCAATATGGGTTGAGCTGCAGAACACCAAAGGGCAGAAAACCTTAGTGGGGGTTGTGTACAGACCTCCAAACAGCAGTAGTGAGGTGGGGGAGGGTATGAAACAGAAAATCAGAGGTGCATGCAAAAAAGGCGCAGCAGTTATCATGGGTGACTTTAATATGCATATAGATTGGGCTACTCAAACTGGAAGCAATACGGTGGAGGAGGATTTCCTGGAGTGTTTAAGGGATGGTTTCCTAAACCAATATGTTGAGCAACCAACTAGAGGGGAGGCCATCCTGGACTGGGTGTTGTGTAATGAGGAAGGACTAATCAGCAATCTTGTGGTGCGAGGCCCCTTGGGGAAGAGTGACCATAGTATGGTGGAGTTCTACATTAGGATGGAGAAGGAAACAGTTAATTCAGAGACCATGCTCCAGAACTTAAATAAGGGCAACTTTGAGGGTATGATGCGTGAATTGGCGAGGTTAGATTGGCAAGCGATATTTAAGGGGTTATCAGTGGAAGTGCAATGGCAGACATTTAGAGATCGCATGGATGAACTACAGCAATTGTACATCCCTGTCTGGCGTAAAAATAAAAAAGGGAAGGTGGCTCAACCATGGCTAACAAGGCAAATCAGGGATAGTATTAAAACCAAGGAAGTTGCATACAAATTGGCCAGAAGTAGCAGCAAACCCGGAGACTGGGAGAACTTTAAAACTCAGCAGAGGAGGACGAAGGGTTTGATTCGGGCAGGGAAAATAAAATATGAAAGGAAGCTTGCGGAGAACATTAAAACGGACTGCAAAAGCTTCTATAAATATGTAAAAAGAAAGAGGTTAGTAAAAACAAACGTCGGTCCCCTGCAGTCAGAAACAGGGGAAGTCATAATGGGGAACAAAGAAATGGCGTATCAATTGAACAAGTACTTTGGTTCGGTGTTTACTGTGGAGGACACAAACAACCTTCCGGAAATAAAAGAGATCAAAGGATCTGGTAAGAGGGAGGAGCTGAGGGAAATCCTTATCAGTCGGGAAAAGGTGTTGGGGAAATTGATGCGACTGAAGGCTGATAAATCCCCGGGGCCTGATGGTCTGCATCCCAGAGTACTTAAGGAGGTGGCCTTGGAAATAGTGGATGCATTGACGATCATTTTCCAACATTCCTTAGACTCTGGATCAGTTCCGAAGGAGTGGAGGGTGGCTAATGTAACCCCTCTTTTTAAAAAAGGAGGGAGGGAGAAAGCAGGGAATTATAGACCGGTCAGCCTGACATCGGTGGTGGGTAAAATGATGGAATCAATTATTAAAGATGTCATAACAGACCATTTGGAAAGTGGCGACATGATAGGTCCAAGTCAGCATGGATTTGTGAAAGGGAAATCATGCTTGACAAATCTTCTGGAATTTTTTGAGGATGTTTCCAATAGGGTGGACGGGGGGGAACCAGTAGATGTGGTGTATTTGGACTTTCAGAAGGCCTTCGACAAGGTCCCACACAATAGATTGGTGTGCAAAGTTAAAGCACATAGGATTGGGGGTAATGTGTTGACGTGGATTGAGAACTGGTTGACACACAGGAAACAAAGAGTAGGAGTAAATGGGTACTTTTCAGCATGGCAGGCAGTGACCAGCGGGGTACCGCAGGGTTCGGTGCTGGGGCCCCAGCTGTTTACATTATATATTAATGATTTGGACGAAGGGATTAATTGTAATATCTCCAAATTTGCGGATGACACTAAATTGGGAGGCAGTGTGAACAATGAGGAGGATGCTAGGAGGCTACAGAATGACTTGGACAAGTTGGGTGAATGGGCAAATGTATGGCAGATGAAGTACAATGTGGATAAATGTGAGGTTATCCACTTTGGTGGTAAAAATAGGGAGGCAGACTATTACCTGAATGGTGGCAGATTAGGGAAAGGGGAGGTGCAACGAGACCTGGGCGTCATGGTACATCAGTCACTGAAGGTGGGAAGGCAAGTGCAGCAGGCAGTCAAGAAAGCAAGTGGCATGATGGCCTTCATAGCAAGGCGATTTGAGTACAGGAGTAGGGAGGTGATGCTACAGTTGTACAGGGCCTTGGTGAGGCCACACCTGGAGTATTGTGTGCAGTTTTGGGCTCCTAAATTGAGGAAGGACATTCTTGCTATTGAGGGAGTGCAACGAAGGTTCACTAGATTGATTCCTGGAATGGCCAGACTGACATATCAAGAAAGACTGGGTCAACTGAACTTGTATCCTCTGGAGTTCAGGAGAATGAGGGGGGATCTTATAGAGATGTTTAAAATCCTGATTGGTTTAGACAAATTAGATGCGGGCAGAATGTTTCCAATGTTAGGGAAAACTAAAACCAGGGGTCACAGTCTAAGGATAAAGGGGAAGCCATTTAAGACTGAGATGAGGAGGAACTTCTTCACCCAGAGAGTGGTGAATCTATGGAATTCTCTACCACAGAAGGTTGTTGAGGCCAGTTCGCTAAATATATTCAAAAGGGAGTTAGATATAATACTCACAACTAGGGGGATCAAGGGGTATGGCGAAAAAGCAGGAATGGGGTACTGAGGGAGTATGTTCAGCCATGAACGCATTGAATGGCGGTGCAGGCTCGAAGGACCGAATGGTCTACTCCTGCACCTATTTTCTATGTTTCTATGTTTCTAAATCGGCAGGCCACGTGACCCCGAGCTGTCTGGCATTCCTTCAGCACAGCGGGCGGGGCTCTGTGGTGGTCCAGGCTGCGATTGGTTTGATTGTCTGTCCATCTACTATGCGCAGCAATGGCAGAGGAGAACTCAGCCACTGTCATAGATTTATGGGCACGACATTACAAGGAGTTTCTGTATAGATGGGCACCTCATTACATGGAGTTTCTGTATAGATGGGCTCCACATTACATGGAGTTTCTGTATAGATGGGCACCACATTACAAGGAGTTTCTGTATAGATGGGCACCGCATTACAAGGAGTTTCTGTATAGATGGGCACCACCTTACAAGGAGTTTCTGTATAGATGTGCTCCGCATTACAAGGAGTTTCTGTATAGATGGGCACCACCTTACAAGGAGTTTCTGTATAGATGGGCTCCACATTACATGGAGTTTCTGTATAGATGGGCACCACATTACAAGGAGTTTCTGTATAGATGGGCTCCACGTTACAAGTAGTTTCTGTATAGATGGGCACCACATTACGAGGAGTTTCTGTATAGATGGGCACCACACTACAAGGAGTTTCTGTATAGATGGGCACCACACTACAAGGAGTTTCTGTATAGATGGGCACAACATTACAAGGAGTTTCTTTATAGCTGGGCACCACATTACAAGGAGTTTCTGTATCGATGGACACCACACTACAAGGAGTTTCTGTATAGATGGGCACAGCACTACAAGGAGTTTCTGTATAGAAGGGCACAGCACTACAAGGAGTTTCTGTATAGATGTGCTCCACATTACAAGTAGTTTCTGTATAGATGGGCACCACATTACAAGGCATTTCTGTATAGATGGGCACCACACTACAAGGAGTTTCTGTATAGATGGGCACCACATTACAAGGAGTTTCTGTATAGATGGGCACCACATTACAAGGAGTTTCTGTATAGATGGGCACCACACTACAAGGAGTTTCTGTATAGATGGACACCGCACTACAAGGAGTTTCTGTATAGATGGGCACCGCACTACAACGAGTTTCTGTATAGATGGGCACAGCACTACAAGGAGTTTCTGTATAGATGTGCTCCACATTACAAGGAGTTTCTGTATAGATGAGCTCCACATTACAAGGAGTTTCTGTATAGATGGGCACCACATTACAAGGAGTTTCTGTATAGATGGGCACCACATTACAAGGAGTTTCTGTATAGATGGGCACCACATTACAAGGAGTTTCTGTAAAAATGAGCACCACATTACAAGGAGTTTCTGTGTAGATGGGCACTGCACTACAAGGAGTTTCTGTATAGATGGGCACCACATTACAAGGAGTTTCTGTATAGATGGGCACCTCATTACATGGAGTTTCTGTAGAGATGGGCACGACATTACAAGGAGTTTCTGTATAGATGGGCACCTCATTACATGGAGTTTCTGTATAGATGGGCTCCACATTACATGGAGTTTCTGTATAGATGGGCACCACATTACATGGAGTTTCTGTATAGATGGGCACCTCATTACATGGAGTTTCTGTAGAGATGGGCACGACATTACAAGGAGTTTCTGTATAGATGGGCACCTCATTACATGGAGTTTCTGTATAGATGGGCTCCACATTACATGGAGTTTCTGTATAGATGGGCACCACATTACAAGGAGTTTCTGTATAGATGGGCACCACATTACAAGGAGTTTCTGTATAGATGGGCACCGCACTACTAGGAGTTTCTGTATAGATGGGCACCACATTACACGGAGTTTCTGTATAGATGGGCACCACGTTACAAGGAGTTTCTGTATAGATGGGCACCACATTACAAGGAGTTTCTGTATAGATGGGCACCATATTACAAGGAGTTTCTGTGTAGATGGGCACCATATTACAAGGAGTTTCTGTATAGATGGGTACCATATTACAAGGAGTTTCTGTATAGATGGGCACCACATTACAAGGAGTTTCTGTATAGATGGGCACCACATTACAAGGAGTTTCTGTATAGATGGGCACCACATTACAAGGAGTTTCTGTATAGATGGGCACCACATTACATGGAGTTTCTGTACAGATGGGCAACACACGGCAAGGAGTTTCTGTATAGATGGGCACCACATTACAAGGAGTTTCTGTATAGATGGGCAGAACATTACAAGAAGTTTCTGTATAGATGGGCACCACATTACATGGAGTTTCTGTATAGATGGGCACCACATTAAAAGGAGTTTCTGTATAGATGGGCACCACATTACAAGGAGTTTCTGTAGAGATGGGCACCGCACTACAAGGAGTTTCTGTATAGATGGGCACCACATTACAAGGAGTTTCTGTATAGATGGGCAGCACATTACAAGGAATTTCTGTGTAGATCGGCACCACATTACAAGGAGTTTCTGTATAGATGGGCACCACACTACAAGGAGTTTCTGTATAGATGGGCACCACATTACAAGGAGTTTCTCTGTAGATGGGCAGCGATTTACAAGGAGTATCTGTATAGATGGGCACCGCATACAAGGAGTTTCTGTATAGATGGGAACCGCATTACACGGAGTTTCTGTGTAGATGGGCACCACATTAAAAGGAGTTTCTGTATAGATGGGCACCACACTACAAGGAGTTTCTGTATAGATGGGCACCACATTACAAGGAGTTTCTGTATAGATGGACACCGCACTACAAGGAGTTTCTGTATAGATGGGCACCACATACAAGGAGTTTCTGTATAGATGGGCACCACATCACAAGGAGTTTCTGTATAGATGGGCACCACATTACAAGGAGTTTCTGTATAGATGGGCACCGCACTACAAGGAGTTTCTGTATAGATGGGCACCACATTACAAGGAGTTTCTGTATAGATGGGCACCACATTACAAGGAGTTTCTGTATAGATGGGCAACGCACTAGAAGGAGTTTCTGTATAGATGGGCACCACACTACAAGGAGTTTCTGTATAGATGGGCACCACATTACATGGAGTTTCTGTATAGATGGGCACCACATTACAAGGAGTTTCTGTATAGATGGGCACAACATTACAAGGAGTTTCTGTATAGATGTTCACCACATTACAAGGAGTTTCTGTATAGATGGACACAACATTACAGGGAGTTTCTGTATAGATGGGCACCACATTACAGAGACTTTCTGTATAGCTGGGCACCACATTACACGGAGTTTCTGTATAGATGGGCACCACATTACACGGAGTTACTGTATAGATGGGCACCACATTACATGGAGTTTCTGTATAGATGGGCAGCGCACTACAAGGAGTTTCTGTATAGATGGGCACAACATTACAAGGATTTTCTGTATAGATGGGCACAGCACTACAAGGAGTTTCTGTATAGATGTGCTCCACATTACAAGTAGTTTCTGTATAGATGGGCACCACATTACAAGGAGTTTCTGTATAGATGGGCACCACACTACAAGGAGTTTCTGTATAGATGGGCACCACATTACAAGGAGTTTCTGTATAGATGGGCACCACATTACAAGGAGTTTCTGTATAGATGGGCACCACATTACAAGGAGTTTCTGTATAGATGGGCACCGCACTACAAGGAGTTTCTGTATAGATGGGCACCACACTACAAGGAGTTTCTGTATAGATGGGCACCAGCACTACAAGGAGTTTCTGTATAGATGGGCACCACATTACAAGGAGTTTCTGTATAGATGGGCACCACATTACAAGGAGTTTCTGTATAGATGGGCACCGCATTACAAGGAGTTTCTGTATAGATGGGCACCACATTACAAGGAGTTTCTGTATAGATGGGCACCACATTACAAGGAGTTTCTGTATAGATGGGCACCACATTACAAGGAGTTTCTGTATAGATGGGCACCACATTACAAGGAGTTTCTGTATAGATGGGCACCTCATTACAAGGAGTTTCTGTATAGATGGGCACCACATTACAAGGAGTTTCTGTATAGATGGGCACCACATTACAAGGAGTTTCTGTATAGATGGGCACCACATTACAAGGAGTTTCTGTATAGATGGGCACCACATTACAAGGAGTTTCTGTATAGATGGGCACCACATTACAAGGAGTTTCTGTATAGATGGGCACCACATTACAAGGAGTTTCTGTATAGATGGGCACCACATTACAAGGAGTTTCTGTATAGATGGGCACCACATTACAAGGAGTTTCTGTATAGATGGGCACCACATTACAAGGAGTTTCTGTATAGATGGGCACCACATTACAAGGAGTTTCTGTATAGATGGGCACCACATTACAAGGAGTTTCTGTATAGATGGGCACCACATTACAAGGAGTTTCTGTATAGATGGGCACCACATTACAAGGAGTTTCTGTATAGATGGGCACCACATTACAAGGAGTTTCTGTATAGATGGGCACCACATTACAAGGAGTTTCTGTATAGATGGGCACCACATTACAAGGAGTTTCTGTATAGATGGGCACCACATTACAAGGAGTTTCTGTATAGATGGGCACCACATTACAAGGAGTTTCTGTATAGATGGGCACCACATTACAAGGAGTTTCTGTATAGATGGGCACCACATTACAAGGAGTTTCTGTATAGATGGGCACCACATTACAAGGAGTTTCTGTATAGATGGGCACCACATTACAAGGAGTTTCTGTATAGATGGGCACCACATTACAAGGAGTTTCTGTATAGATGGGCACCACATTACAAGGAGTTTCTGTATAGATGGGCACCACATTACAAGGAGTTTCTGTATAGATGGGCACCACACTACAAGGAGTTTCTGTATAGATGGGCACCACATTACAAGGAGTTTCTGTATAGATGGGCACCACATTACAAGGAGTTTCTGTATAGATGGGCACCACATTACAAGGAGTTTCTGTATAGATGGGCACCACATTACAAGGAGTTTCTGTATAGATGGGCACCACATTACAAGGAGTTTCTGTATAGATGGGCACCACATTACAAGGAGTTTCTGTATAGATGGGCACCACATTACAAGGAGTTTCTGTATAGATGGGCACCACATTACAAGGAGTTTCTGTATAGATGGGCACCACATTACAAGGAGTTTCTGTATAGATGGGCACGCACTTACAAGGAGTTTCTGTATAGATGGGCACCACATTACAAGGAGTTTCTGTATAGATGGGCACCGCACTACAAGGAGTTTCTGTATAGATGGGCACCACATTACAAGGAGTTTCTGTATAGATGGGCACCACATTACAAGGAGTTTCTGTATAGATGGGCACCACATTACAAGGAGTTTCTGTATAGATGGGCACCACATTACAAGGAGTTTCTGTATAGATGGGCACCACATTACAAGGAGTTTCTGTATAGATGGGCACCACATTACAAGGAGTTTCTGTATAGATGGGCACCACATTACAAGGAGTTTCTGTATAGATGGGCACCACATACAAGGAGTTTCTGTATAGATGGGCACCACATTACAAGGAGTTTCTGTATAGATGGGCACCACATTACAAGGAGTTTCTGTATAGATGGGCACCACACTACAAGGAGTTTCTGTATAGATGGGCACCACATTACAAGGAGTTTCTGTATAGATGGGCACCACATTACAAGGAGTTTCTGTATAGATGGGCACCACATTACAAGGAGTTTCTGTATAGATGGGCACCACATTACAAGGAGTTTCTGTATAGATGGGCACCACATACAAGGAGTTTCTGTATAGATGGGCACCACATTACAAGGAGTTTCTGTATAGATGGGCACCACATTACAAGGAGTTTCTGTATAGATGGGCACCACATTACAAGGAGTTTCTGTATAGATGGGCACCACATTACAAGGAGTTTCTGTATAGATGGGCACCACATTACAAGGAGTTTCTGTATAGATGGGCACCACATTACAAGGAGTTTCTGTATAGATGGGCACCACATTACAAGGAGTTTCTGTATAGATGGGCACCACATTACAAGGAGTTTCTGTATAGATGGGCACCACATTACAAGGAGTTTCTGTATAGATGGGCACCACATTACAAGGAGTTTCTGTATAGATGGGCACCACATTACAAGGAGTTTCTGTATAGATGGGCACCACATTACAAGGAGTTTCTGTATAGATGGGCACCACATTACAAGGAGTTTCTGTATAGATGGGCACCACATTACAAGGAGTTTCTGTATAGATGGGCACCACATTACAAGGAGTTTCTGTATAGATGGGCACCACATTACAAGGAGTTTCTGTATAGATGGGCACCACATTACAAGGAGTTTCTGTATAGATGGGCACCACATTACAAGGAGTTTCTGTATAGATGGGCACAACATTACAAGGAGTTTCTGTATAGATGGGCACCACATTACAAGGAGTTTCTGTATAGATGGGCACCACATTACAAGGAGTTTCTGTATAGATGGGCACCACATTACAAGGAGTTTCTGTATAGATGGGCACCACATTACAAGGAGTTTCTGTATAGATGGGCACCACATTACAAGGAGTTTCTGTATAGATGGGCACCACATTACAAGGAGTTTCTGTATAGATGGGCACCACATTACAAGGAGTTTCTGTATAGATGGGCACCACATTACAAGGAGTTTCTGTATAGATGGGCACCACATTACAAGGAGTTTCTGTATAGATGGGCACCACATTACAAGGAGTTTCTGTATAGATGGGCACCACATTACAAGGAGTTTCTGTATAGATGGGCACCACATTACAAGGAGTTTCTGTATAGATGGGCACCACATTACAAGGAGTTTCTGTATAGATGGGCACCACATTACAAGGAGTTTCTGTATAGATGGGCACCACATTACAAGGAGTTTCTGTATAGATGGGCACCACATTACAAGGAGTTTCTGTATAGATGGGCACCACATTACAAGGAGTTTCTGTATAGATGGGCACCACATTACAAGGAGTTTCTGTATAGATGGGCACCACACTACAAGGAGTTTCTGTATAGATGGGCACCACATTACAAGGAGTTTCTGTATAGATGGGCACCACATTACAAGGAGTTTCTGTATAGATGGGCACCACATTACAAGGAGTTTCTGTATAGATGGGCACCACATTACAAGGAGTTTCTGTATAGATGGGCACCACATTACAAGGAGTTTCTGTATAGATGGGCACCACATTACAAGGAGTTTCTGTATAGATGGGCACCACATTACAAGGAGTTTCTGTATAGATGGGCACCACATTACAAGGAGTTTCTGTATAGATGGGCACCACATTACAAGGAGTTTCTGTATAGATGGGCACCACACTACAAGGAGTTTCTGTATAGATGGGCACCACATTACAAGGAGTTTCTGTATAGATGGGCACCACATTACAAGGAGTTTCTGTATAGATGGGCACCACATTACAAGGAGTTTCTGTATAGATGGGCACCACATTACAAGGAGTTTCTGTATAGATGGGCACCACATTACAAGGAGTTTCTGTATAGATGGGCACCACACTACAAGGAGTTTCTGTATAGATGGGCACCACACTACAAGGAGTTTCTGTATAGATGGGCACCACATTACAAGGAGTTTCTGTATAGATGGGCACCACATTACAAGGAGTTTCTGTATAGATGGGCACCACACTACAAGGAGTTTCTGTATAGATGGGCACCACACTACAAGGAGTTTCTGTATAGATGGGCACAGCACTACAAGGAGTTTCTGTATAGATGGGCACCACATTACAAGGAGTTTCTGTATAGATGGGCACCACATTACAAGGAGTTTCTGTATAGATGGGCACCACATTACAAGGAGTTTCTGTATAGATGGGCACCACATTACAAGGAGTTTCTGTATAGATGGGCACCACATTACAAGGAGTTTCTGTATAGATGGGCACCACATTACAAGGAGTTTCTGTATAGATGGGCACCACACTACAAGGAGTTTCTGTATAGATGGGCACCGCACTACAAGGAGTTTCTGTATAGATGGGCACAGCACTACAAGGAGTTTCTGTATAGATGGGCACAGCACTACAAGGAGTTTCTGTATAGATGTGCTCCACATTACAAGGAGTTTCTGTATAGATGGGCACCACATTACAAGGAGTTTCTGTATAGATGGGCACCACATTACAAGGAGTTTCTGTATAGATGGGCACCACATTACAAGGAGTTTCTGTATAGATGGGCACCACATTACAAGGAGTTTCTGTATAGATGGGCACCACATTACAAGGAGTTTCTGTATAGATGGGCACGCACTACAAGGAGTTTCTGTATAGATGGGCACCACATTACAAGGAGTTTCTGTATAGATGGGCACCTCATTACAAGGAGTTTCTGTATAGATGGGCACCACATTACATGGAGTTTCTGTATAGATGGGCACCACATTACATGGAGTTTCTGTATAGATGGGCACCACATTACATGGAGTTTCTGTATAGATGGGCACCACATTACAAGGAGTTTCTGTATAGATGGGCACCACATTACAAGGAGTTTCTGTATAGATGGGCACCACATTACATGGAGTTTCTGTATAGATGGGCACCACATTACAAGGAGTTTCTGTATAGATGGGCACCACATTACAAGGAGTTTCTGTATAGATGGGCACCACATACAAGGAGTTTCTGTATAGATGGGCACCACATTACAAGGAGTTTCTGTATAGATGGGCACCACATTACAAGGAGTTTCTGTATAGATGGGCACCACATTACAAGGAGTTTCTGTATAGATGGGCACCATATTACAAGGAGTTTCTGTGTAGATGGGCACCATATTACAAGGAGTTTCTGTATAGATGGGTACCATATTACAAGGAGTTTCTGTATAGATGGGCACCACATTACAAGGAGTTTCTGTATAGATGGGCACCACATTACAAGGAGTTTCTGTATAGATGGGCACCACATTACAAGGAGTTTCTGTATAGATGGGCACCACATTACATGGAGTTTCTGTACAGATGGGCAACACACGGCAAGGAGTTTCTGTATAGATGGGCACCACATTACAAGGAGTTTCTGTATAGATGGGCAGAACATTACAAGAAGTTTCTGTATAGATGGGCACCACATTACATGGAGTTTCTGTATAGATGGGCACCACATTAAAAGGAGTTTGTGTATAGATGGGCACCACATTACAAGGAGTTTCTGTAGAGATGGGCACCGCACTACAAGGAGTTTCTGTATAGATGGGCACCACATTACAAGGAGTTTCTGTATAGATGGGCAGCACATTACAAGGAATTTCTGTGTAGATCGGCACCACATTACAAGGAGTTTCTGTATAGATGGGCACCACACTACAAGGAGTTTCTGTATAGATGGGCACCACATTACAAGGAGTTTCTCTGTAGATGGGCAGCGATTTACAAGGAGTATCTGTATAGATGGGCACCGCATACAAGGAGTTTCTGTATAGATGGGAACCGCATTACACGGAGTTTCTGTGTAGATGGGCACCACATTAAAAGGAGTTTCTGTATAGATGGGCACCACACTACAAGGAGTTTCTGTATAGATGGGCACCACATTACATGGAGTTTCTGTATAGATGGGCACCACATTAAAAGGAGTTTGTGTATAGATGGGCACCACATTACAAGGAGTTTCTGTAGAGATGGGCACCGCACTACAAGGAGTTTCTGTATAGATGGGCACCACATTACAAGGAGTTTCTGTATAGATGGGCAGCACATTACAAGGAATTTCTGTGTAGATCGGCACCACATTACAAGGAGTTTCTGTATAGATGGGCACCACACTACAAGGAGTTTCTGTATAGATGGGCACCACATTACAAGGAGTTTCTCTGTAGATGGGCAGCGATTTACAAGGAGTATCTGTATAGATGGGCACCGCATACAAGGAGTTTCTGTATAGATGGGAACCGCATTACACGGAGTTTCTGTGTAGATGGGCACCACATTAAAAGGAGTTTCTGTATAGATGGGCACCACACTACAAGGAGTTTCTGTATAGATGGGCACCACATTACAAGGAGTTTCTGTATAGATGGACACCGCACTACAAGGAGTTTCTGTATAGATGGGCACCACATACAAGGAGTTTCTGTATAGATGGGCACCACATCACAAGGAGTTTCTGTATAGATGGGCACCACATTACAAGGAGTTTCTGTATAGATGGGCACCGCACTACAAGGAGTTTCTGTATAGATGGGCACCACATTACAAGGAGTTTCTGTATAGATGGGCACCACATTACAAGGAGTTTCTGTATAGATGGGCAACGCCCTAGAAGGAGTTTCTGTATAGATGGGCACCACACTACAAGGAGTTTCTGTATAGATGGGCACCACATTACATGGAGTTTCTGTATAGATGGGCACCACATTACAAGGAGTTTCTGTATAGATGGGCACAACATTACAAGGAGTTTCTGTATTGATGTTCACCACATTACAAGGAGTTTCTGTATAGATGGACACAACTTTACAGGGAGTTTCTGTATAGATGGGCACCACATTACAGAGACTTTCTGTATAGCTGGGCACCACATTACACGGAGTTTCTGTAGAGATGGGCACCACATTACACGGAGTTACTGTATAGATGGGCACCACATTACATGGAGTTTCTGTATAGATGGGCGGCGCACTACAAGGAGTTTCTGTATAGATGGGCACAACATTACAAGGATTTTCTGTATAGAAGGGCACAGCACTACAAGGAGTTTCTGTATAGATGTGCTCCACATTACAAGTAGTTTCTATATAGATGGGCACCACATTACAAGGCATTTCTGTATAGATGGGCACCACACTACAAGGAGTTTCTGTATAGATGGGCACCACATTACAAGGAGTTTCTGTATAGATGGGCACCACATTACAAGGAGTTTCTGCATAGATGGGCACCACACTACAAGGAGTTTCTGAATAGATGGACACCGCACTACAAGGAGTTTCTGTATAGATGGGCACAGCACTACAAAGAGTTTCTGTATAGATGGGCACAGCACTACAAGGAGTTTCTGTATAGATGTGCTCCACATTACAAGGAGTTTCTGTATAGATGTGCTCCACATTACAAGGAGTTTCTGTATAGATGGGCACCACATTACAAGGAGTTTCTGTATGGATGGGCACCGCATTACAAGGAGTTTCTGTATAGATGGGCACCACCTTACAAGGAGTTTCTGTATAGATGGGCACCACATTACAAGGAGTTTCTGTATAGATGGGCCAAGCACTACAAGGAGTTTCTGTATAGATGGGCACCACATTACAAGGAGTTTCTGTATAGATGGGCACCACATTACAAGGAGTTTCTGTATAGATGGGCACCACATTACAAGGAGTTTCTGTGTAGATGGGCACCACATTACAAGGAGTTTCTGTATAGATGGACACCGCATTACAAGGAGTTTCTGTATAGATGAGCACCACAATACAAGGAGTTTCTGTGTAGATGGGCACCACATTACAAGGAGTTTCTGTATAGATGGGCACCACATTACAAGGAGTTTCTGTAAAAATGAGCACCACATTACAAGGAGTTTCTGTGTAGATGGGCACTGCACTACAAGGAGTTTCTGTATAGATGGGCACCTCATTACATGGAGTTTCTGTAGAGATGGGCACGACATTACAAGGAGTTTCTGTATAGATGGGCACCTCATTACATGGAGTTTCTGTATAGATGGGCTCCACATTACATGGAGTTTCTGTATAGATGGGCACCACATTACAAGGAGTTTCTGTATAGATGGGCACCACATTACAAGCAGTTTCTGTATAGATGGGCACCACATTACAAAGAGTTTCTGTATAGATGGGCACCGCACTACTTGGAGTTTCTGTATAGATGGGCACCACATTACACGGAGTTTCTGTATAGATGGGCACCACGTTACAAGGAGTTTCTGTATAGATGGGCACCACATTACAAGGAGTTTCTGTATAGATGGGCACCATATTACAAGGAGTTTCTGTATAGATGGGCACCACATTACAAAGAGTTTCTGTATAGATGGGCACCACATTACATGGAGTTTCTGTACAGATGGGCAACACACGGCAAGGAGTTTCTGTATAGATGGGCACCACATTACAAGGAGTTTCTGTATAGATGGGCAGAACATTACAAGAAGTTTCTGTATAGATGGGCACCACATTACATGGAGTTTCTGTATAGATGGGCACCACATTACAAGGAGTTTCTGTATAGATGGGCACCGCACTACAAGGAGTTTCTGTATAGATGGGCACCACATTACAAGGAGTTTCTGTATAGATGGGCAGCACATTACAAGGAGTTTCTGTGTAGATCGGCACCACATTACAAGGAGTTTCTGTATAGATGGGCACCACACTACAAGGAGTTTCTGTATAGATGGGCACCACATTACAAGGAGTTTCTCTGTAGATGGGCAGCACCTTACAAGGAGTATCTGTATAGATGGGCACCACACTACAAGGAGTTTCTGTATAGATGGGAACCGCATTACACGGAGTTTCTGTGTAGATGGGCACCACATTAAAAGGAGTTTCTGTATAGATGGGCACCACACTACAAGGAGTTTCTGTATAGATGGGCACCACATTACAAGGAGTTTCTGTATAGATGGGCACCACATTACAAGGAGTTTCTGTATAGATGGGCACCACATTACAAGGAGTTTCTGTATAGATGGGCACCACATTACAAGGAGTTTCTGTATAGATGGGCACCACATTACAAGGAGTTTCTGTATAGATGGGCACCACATTACAAGGAGTTTCTGTATAGATGGGCACCACATTACAAGGAGTTTCTGTATAGATGGGCACCACATTACAAGGAGTTTCTGTATAGATGGGCACCACATTACAAGGAGTTTCTGTATAGATGGGCACCACATTACAAGGAGTTTCTGTATAGATGGGCACCACATTACAAGGAGTTTCTGTATAGATGGGCACCACATTACAAGGAGTTTCTGTATAGATGGGCACCACATTACAAGGAGTTTCTGTATAGATGGGCACCACATTACAAGGAGTTTCTGTATAGATGGGCACCACATTACAAGGAGTTTCTGTATAGATGGGCACCACATTACAAGGAGTTTCTGTATAGATGGGCACCACATTACAAGGAGTTTCTGTATAGATGGGCACCACATTACAAGGAGTTTCTGTATAGATGGGCACCACATTACAAGGAGTTTCTGTATAGATGGGCACCACATTACAAGGAGTTTCTGTATAGATGGGCACCACATTACAAGGAGTTTCTGTATAGATGGGCACCACATTACAAGGAGTTTCTGTATAGATGGGCACCACATTACAAGGAGTTTCTGTATAGATGGGCACCACATTACAAGGAGTTTCTGTATAGATGGGCACCACATTACAAGGAGTTTCTGTATAGATGGGCACCACATTACAAGGAGTTTCTGTATAGATGGGCACCACATTACAAGGAGTTTCTGTATAGATGGGCACCACACTACAAGGAGTTTCTGTATAGATGGGCACCACATTACAAGGAGTTTCTGTATAGATGGGCACCACATTACAAGGAGTTTCTGTATAGATGGGCACCACATTACAAGGAGTTTCTGTATAGATGGGCACCACATTACAAGGAGTTTCTGTATAGATGGGCACCACATTACAAGGAGTTTCTGTATAGATGGGCACCACATTACAAGGAGTTTCTGTATAGATGGGCACCACATTACAAGGAGTTTCTGTATAGATGGGCACCACATTACAAGGAGTTTCTGTATAGATGGGCACCACATTACAAGGAGTTTCTGTATAGATGGGCACCACATTACAAGGAGTTTCTGTATAGATGGGCACCACATTACAAGGAGTTTCTGTATAGATGGGCACCACATTACAAGGAGTTTCTGTATAGATGGGCACCACATTACAAGGAGTTTCTGTATAGATGGGCACCACATTACAAGGAGTTTCTGTATAGATGGGCACCACATTACAAGGAGTTTCTGTATAGATGGGCACCACATTACAAGGAGTTTCTGTATAGATGGGCACCACATTACAAGGAGTTTCTGTATAGATGGGCACCACATTACAAGGAGTTTCTGTATAGATGGGCACCACATTACAAGGAGTTTCTGTATAGATGGGCACCACATTACAAGGAGTTTCTGTATAGATGGGCACCACATTACAAGGAGTTTCTGTATAGATGGGCACCACACTACAAGGAGTTTCTGTATAGATGGGCACCACATTACAAGGAGTTTCTGTATAGATGGGCACCACATTACAAGGAGTTTCTGTATAGATGGGCACCACATTACAAGGAGTTTCTGTATAGATGGGCACCACACTACAAGGAGTTTCTGTATAGATGGGCACCACATTACAAGGAGTTTCTGTATAGATGGGCACCACATACAAGGAGTTTCTGTATAGATGGGCACCGCATTACAAGGAGTTTCTGTATAGATGGGCACCACATTACAAGGAGTTTCTGTATAGATGGGCACCGCACTACAAGGAGTTTCTGTATAGATGGGCACCACATTACAAGGAGTTTCTGTATAGATGGGCACCGCCCTAGAAGGAGTTTCTGTATAGATGGGCACCACACTAAAAGGAGTTTCTGTATAGATGGGCACCACATTACATGGAGTTTCTGTATAGATGGGCACCACGTTACATGGAGTTTCTGTATAGATGGGCACAACATTACAAGAAGTTTCTGTATTGATGTTCACCACATTACAAGGAGTTTCTGTATAGATGGGCACAACATTACAAGGAGTTTCTGTATTGATGTTCACCACATTACATGGAGTTTCTGTATAGATGGGCACAACATTACAAGGAGTTTCTGTATTGATGTTCACAACATTACAGGGAGTTTCTGTATAGATGGGCACCACATTACAGAGACTTTCTGTATAGCTGGGCACCACATTACACGGAGTTTCTGTATAGATGGGTACCACATTACACGGAGTTACTGTATAGATGGGCACCACATTACATGGAGTTTCTGTATAGATGGGCGCCGCACTACAAGGAGTTTCTGTATAGATGGGCACAACATTACAAGGATTTTCTGTATAGATGGGCACAGCACTACAAGGAGTTTCTGTATAGATGGGCACCACATTACAAGGAGTTTCTGTATAGATGGGCACAGCACTACAAGGAGTTTCTGTATAGATGGGCACCACATTACAAGGAGTTTCTGTGTAGATGGGCAAGACATTACAAGAAGTTTCTGTATGGATGGGCACCACATTACAAGGCGTTTCTGTATAGATGGGCACAACATTACAAGGAGTTTCTGTATAGATGGGCACAACATTACAAGGAATTTCTGTATAGATGGGCACAACATTACAAGGAGTTTCGGTATAGATGGGCACCGCACTACAAGGAGTTTCTGTATAGATGGGCACCACATTACAAGGAGTTTCTGTATAGATGGGCACCGCACTACAAGGTGTTTCTGTATAGATGGGCAGCACATTACAAGGAGTTTCTGTATAGATGGGCACCACTTTACAAGGAGTTTCTGTATAGATGGGCACCACACTACAAGGAGTTTCTGTATAGATGGGCACCACATTACAAGGAGTTTCTGTATAGATGGGCACCACATTACAAGGAGTTTCTGTATAGATGGGCACCACATTACAAGGAGTTTCTGTATAGATGGGCACCACATTACAAGGAGTTTCTGTATAGATGGGCACCACATTACAAGGAGTTTCTGTATAGATGGGCACCGCATTATAAGGAGTTTCTGTATAGATGGGGACCTCATTACAAGGAGTTTCTGTACAGATGGGCACCACATTACAAGGAGTTTCTGTATAGATGTGCACCACATTACATGGAGTTTCTGTATAGATGGGCACCACATTACAAGGAGTTTCTGTATAGATGGGCACCACATTACAAGGAGTTTCTGTATAGATGGGCACCACATTACAAGGAGTTTCTGTATAGATGGGCACCACATTACAAGGAGTTTCTGTATAGATGGGCACCACATTACAAGGAGTTTCTGTATAGATGGGCACCACATTACAAGGAGTTTCTGTATAGATGGGCACCACATTACAAGGAGTTTCTGTATAGATGGGCACCACATTACAAGGAGTTTCTGTATAGATGGGCACCACATTACAAGGAGTTTCTGTATAGATGGGCACCACATACAAGGAGTTTCTGTATAGATGGGCACCACATTACAAGGAGTTTCTGTATAGATGGGCACCACATTACAAGGAGTTTCTGTATAGATGGGCACCACATTACAAGGAGTTTCTGTATAGATGGGCACAGCACATACAAGGAGTTTCTGTATAGATGGGCACCACATTACAAGGAGTTTCTGTATAGATGGGCACCACATTACAAGGAGTTTCTGTATAGATGGGCACCACATTACAAGGAGTTTCTGTATAGATGGGCACCACATTACAAGGAGTTTCTGTATAGATGGGCACCACATTACAAGGAGTTTCTGTATAGATGGGCACCACATTACAAGGAGTTTCTGTATAGATGGGCACCACACTACAAGGAGTTTCTGTATAGATGGGCACCACATTACAAGGAGTTTCTGTATAGATGGGCACCACATTACAAGGAGTTTCTGTATAGATGGGCACCACATTACAAGGAGTTTCTGTATAGATGGGCACCACATTACAAGGAGTTTCTGTATAGATGGGCACCACATTACAAGGAGTTTCTGTATAGATGGGCACCACATTACAAGGAGTTTCTGTATAGATGGGCACCACATTACAAGGAGTTTCTGTATAGATGGGCACCACATTACAAGGAGTTTCTGTATAGATGGGCACCACATTACAAGGAGTTTCTGTATAGATGGGCACCACACTACAAGGAGTTTCTGTATAGATGGGCACCACATTACAAGGAGTTTCTGTATAGATGGGCACCACATTACAAGGAGTTTCTGTATAGATGGGCACCACATTACAAGGAGTTTCTGTATAGATGGGCACCACATTACAAGGAGTTTCTGTATAGATGGGCACCACATTACAAGGAGTTTCTGTATAGATGGGCACCACATTACAAGGAGTTTCTGTATAGATGGGCACCACATTACAAGGAGTTTCTGTATAGATGGGCACCACATTACAAGGAGTTTCTGTATAGATGGGCACCACATTACAAGGAGTTTCTGTATAGATGGGCACCACATTACAAGGAGTTTCTGTATAGATGGGCACCACATTACAAGGAGTTTCTGTATAGATGGGCACCACATTACAAGGAGTTTCTGTATAGATGGGCACCACATTACAAGGAGTTTCTGTATAGATGGGCACCACATTACAAGGAGTTTCTGTATAGATGGGCACCACATTACAAGGAGTTTCTGTATAGATGGGCACCACATTACAAGGAGTTTCTGTATAGATGGGCACCACATTACAAGGAGTTTCTGTATAGATGGGCACCACATTACAAGGAGTTTCTGTATAGATGGGCACCACATTACAAGGAGTTTCTGTATAGATGGGCACCACATTACAAGGAGTTTCTGTATAGATGGGCACCACATTACAAGGAGTTTCTGTATAGATGGGCACCACATTACAAGGAGTTTCTGTATAGATGGGCACCACATTACAAGGAGTTTCTGTATAGATGGGCACCACATTACAAGGAGTTTCTGTATAGATGGGCACCACATTACAAGGAGTTTCTGTATAGATGGGCACCACATTACAAGGAGTTTCTGTATAGATGGGCACCACATTACAAGGAGTTTCTGTATAGATGGGCACCACATTACAAGGAGTTTCTGTATAGATGGGCACCACATTACAAGGAGTTTCTGTATAGATGGGCACCACATTACAAGGAGTTTCTGTATAGATGGGCACCACATTACAAGGAGTTTCTGTATAGATGGGCACCACATTACAAGGAGTTTCTGTATAGATGGGCACCACATTACAAGGAGTTTCTGTATAGATGGGCACCACATTACAAGGAGTTTCTGTATAGATGGGCACCACATTACAAGGAGTTTCTGTATAGATGGGCACCACATTACAAGGAGTTTCTGTATAGATGGGCACCACATTACAAGGAGTTTCTGTATAGATGGGCACCACACTACAAGGAGTTTCTGTATAGATGGGCACCACATTACAAGGAGTTTCTGTATAGATGGGCACCACATTACAAGGAGTTTCTGTATAGATGGGCACCACATTACAAGGAGTTTCTGTATAGATGGGCACCACATTACAAGGAGTTTCTGTATAGATGGGCACCACATTACAAGGAGTTTCTGTATAGATGGGCACCACATTACAAGGAGTTTCTGTATAGATGGGCACCACATTACAAGGAGTTTCTGTATAGATGGGCACCACATTACAAGGAGTTTCTGTATAGATGGGCACCACATTACAAGGAGTTTCTGTATAGATGGGCACCACATTACAAGGAGTTTCTGTATAGATGGGCACCACATTACAAGGAGTTTCTGTATAGATGGGCACCACATTACAAGGAGTTTCTGTATAGATGGGCACCACATTACAAGGAGTTTCTGTATAGATGGGCACCACATTACAAGGAGTTTCTGTATAGATGGGCACCACATTACAAGGAGTTTCTGTATAGATGGGCACCACATTACAAGGAGTTTCTGTATAGATGGGCACCACATTACAAGGAGTTTCTGTATAGATGGGCACCACATTACAAGGAGTTTCTGTATAGATGGGCACCACATTACAAGGAGTTTCTGTATAGATGGGCACCACATTACAAGGAGTTTCTGTATAGATGGGCACCACATTACAAGGAGTTTCTGTATAGATGGGCACCACATTACAAGGAGTTTCTGTATAGATGGGCACCACATTACAAGGAGTTTCTGTATAGATGGGCACCACATTACAAGGAGTTTCTGTATAGATGGGCACCACATTACAAGGAGTTTCTGTATAGATGGGCACCACATTACAAGGAGTTTCTGTATAGATGGGCACCACATTACAAGGAGTTTCTGTATAGATGGGCACCACATTACAAGGAGTTTCTGTATAGATGGGCACCACATTACAAGGAGTTTCTGTATAGATGGGCACCACATTACAAGGAGTTTCTGTATAGATGGGCACCACACTACAAGGAGTTTCTGTATAGATGGGCACCACATTACAAGGAGTTTCTGTATAGATGGGCACCACATTACAAGGAGTTTCTGTATAGATGGGCACCACATTACAAGGAGTTTCTGTATAGATGGGCACCACATTACAAGGAGTTTCTGTATAGATGGGCACCACATTACAAGGAGTTTCTGTATAGATGGGCACCACATTACAAGGAGTTTCTGTATAGATGGGCACCACATTACAAGGAGTTTCTGTATAGATGGGCACCACATTACAAGGAGTTTCTGTATAGATGGGCACCACATTACAAGGAGTTTCTGTATAGATGGGCACCACATTACAAGGAGTTTCTGTATAGATGGGCACCACATTACAAGGAGTTTCTGTATAGATGGGCACCACATTACAAGGAGTTTCTGTATAGATGGGCACCACATTACAAGGAGTTTCTGTATAGATGGGCACCACATTACAAGGAGTTTCTGTATAGATGGGCACCACATTACAAGGAGTTTCTGTATAGATGGGCACCACATTACAAGGAGTTTCTGTATAGATGGGCACCACATTACAAGGAGTTTCTGTATAGATGGGCACCACATTACAAGGAGTTTCTGTATAGATGGGCACCACATTACAAGGAGTTTCTGTATAGATGGGCACCACATTACAAGGAGTTTCTGTATAGATGGGCACCACATTACAAGGAGTTTCTGTATAGATGGGCACCACATTACAAGGAGTTTCTGTATAGATGGGCACCACATTACAAGGAGTTTCTGTATAGATGGGCACCACATTACAAGGAGTTTCTGTATAGATGGGCACCACATTACAAGGAGTTTCTGTATAGATGGGCACCACATTACAAGGAGTTTCTGTATAGATGGGCACCACATTACAAGGAGTTTCTGTATAGATGGGCACCACATTACAAGGAGTTTCTGTATAGATGGGCACCACATTACAAGGAGTTTCTGTATAGATGGGCACCACATTACAAGGAGTTTCTGTATAGATGGGCACCACATTACAAGGAGTTTCTGTATAGATGGGCACCACATTACAAGGAGTTTCTGTATAGATGGGCACCACATTACAAGGAGTTTCTGTATAGATGGGCACCACATTACAAGGAGTTTCTGTATAGATGGGCACCACATTACAAGGAGTTTCTGTATAGATGGGCACCACATTACAAGGAGTTTCTGTATAGATGGGCACCACATTACAAGGAGTTTCTGTATAGATGGGCACCACATTACAAGGAGTTTCTGTATAGATGGGCACCACATTACAAGGAGTTTCTGTATAGATGGGCACCACATTACAAGGAGTTTCTGTATAGATGGGCACCACATTACAAGGAGTTTCTGTATAGATGGGCACCACATTACAAGGAGTTTCTGTATAGATGGGCACCACATTACAAGGAGTTTCTGTATAGATGGGCACCACATTACAAGGAGTTTCTGTATAGATGGGCACCACATTACAAGGAGTTTCTGTATAGATGGGCACCACATTACAAGGAGTTTCTGTATAGATGGGCACCACATTACAAGGAGTTTCTGTATAGATGGGCACCACATTACAAGGAGTTTCTGTATAGATGGGCACCACATTACAAGGAGTTTCTGTATAGATGGGCACCACATTACAAGGAGTTTCTGTATAGATGGGCACCACATTACAAGGAGTTTCTGTATAGATGGGCACCACATTACAAGGAGTTTCTGTATAGATGGGCACCACATTACAAGGAGTTTCTGTATAGATGGGCACCACATTACAAGGAGTTTCTGTATAGATGGGCACCACATTACAAGGAGTTTCTGTATAGATGG